>JAWZYT010003288.1:117500-132500 GCA_034508575.1 Petrolisthes manimaculis
TTATTATGAGGTGCTATAAAATCATATACGTGTTATTCTTTATTACCAAGATATTATTATTATTATTATTATTATGAGGTGCTATAAAATCATATACGTGTTATTCTTTATTACCAAGATATTATTTACTACAATGGAAGGAAAGTATGTGTGGATATTGTAGTGTGGCTGTAAGTATGTATGTATTATGTATGTATTATGCATGTATGTATATAATTAATACATTACCTTTGTAGTATGTTTGAGAAAGGGTGTTGTGAAGATAGAGTATGTATTGTGGCTGTAAGTATGTATGTATTAAGATATTATTTACTACCATGGAAGGAGAGTATGTATGGATATTGTATTGTGGCTGTAAGTATGTATGTATATAATTAATACATTACCTTTGTAGTATATTTGAGAAAGGGTGTTGTGAAGATAGAGTATGTATGTATGTATTATGTATGTATGTATATAATTAATACATTACCTTTGTATTGTGGCTGTAAGTATGTATGTATTATGTATGTATGTATATAATTAATACATTACCTTTGTAGTATGTTTGAGAAAGGGTGTTGTGAAGATAGAGTATGTATGTATGTATTATGTATGTATGTATATAATTAATACATTACCTTTGTAGTATGTTTGAGAAAGGGTGTTGTGAAGATAGAGTATGTATTGTGGCTGTAAGTATGTATGTATTGTGGCTGTAAGTATGTATGTATTGTAGCTGTAAGTATGTATGTATTATGTATGTATGTATATAATTAATACATTACCTTTGTAGTATGTTTGAGAAAGGGTGTTGTGAAGATAGAGTATGTATTGTGGCTGTAAGTATGTATGTATTGTGGCTGTAAGTATGTATGTATTGTAGCTGTAAGTATGTATGTATTATGTATGTATGTATATAATTAATACATTACCTTTGTAGTATGTTTGAGAAAGGGTGTTGTGAAGATAGAGTATGTATTGTGGCTGTAAGTATGTATGTATTGTGGCTGTAAGTATGTATGTATTGTAGCTGTAAGTATGTATGTATTATGTATGTATGTATATAATTAATACATTACCTTTGTAGTATGTTTGAGAAAGGGTGTTGTGAAGATAGAGTATGTATTGTGGCTGTAAGTATGTATGTATTGTGGCTGTAAGTATGTATGTATTGTAGCTGTAAGTATGTATGTATTATGTATGTATGTATATAATTAATACATTACCTTTGTAGTATGTTTGAGAAAGGGTGTTGTGAAGATAGAGTATGTATGGAACTAAGGAATGGGTCCAGTATGAGTTCACACTTGATCTGTTCACTTCCCACTTCTCTCACTGAGTGACACTTGACTTGTTTAACACACACCAACGATCCAGCCTGTAGGAAGGAAGAATTGACTTGTTTAACACACACCAACGATCCAGCCTGTAGGAAGGAAGAATTGACTTGTTTAACACACACCAACGATCCAGCCTGTAGGAAGGAAGAATTGACTTGTTTAACACACACCAACGATCCAGCCTGTAGGAAGGAAGAATTGACTTGTTTAACACACACCAACGATCCAGCCTGTAGTAGGAAGGAAGAATTGACTTGTTTAACACACACCAACGATCCAGCCTGTAGTAGGAAGGAAGAATTGACTTGTTTAACACACACCAACGATCCAGCCTGTAGTAGGAAGGAAGAATTGACTTGTTTAACACACACCAACGATCCAGCCTGTAGTAGGAAGGAAGAATTGACTTGTTTAACACACACCAACGATCCAGCCTGTAGTAGGAAGGAAGAATTGACTTGTTTAACACACACCAACGATCCAGCCTGTAGTAGGAAGGAAGAATTGACTTGTTTAACACACACCAACGAGCCAGCCTGTAGTAGGAAGGAAGGAAGGAAGGAAGGAGTGCCTTAATGACCACACGGTTATGGGGGTGGGGGGGGAGTAGGGGACAGGCTTGAGGGGGGGGTTTGGGGGTGTGGGAATAAGGGGACAGGCTTAGAGGGGTGCAAGAATAGAGGGACAGGCTTAGAGGGGGTTTGGGGGGTGCGGGAATAAGGGGACAGGCTTGGGGGGGGTTTGGGGGGTGCGGGAATAAGGGGACAGGCTTAGAGGGGGTGCAAAAATAGAGGGACAGGCTTAGAGGGGGTTTGGGGAGTGCGGGAATAAGGGGACAGGCTTGGGGGGTGCGGGAATAAGGGGACAGGCTTGGGGGGGTTTGGGGGGTGCGGAAATAAGGGGACAGGCTTGGGGGGGGTTTGGGGGGTGCGGGAATAAGGGGACAGGCTTGGGGGGTGCGGGAATAAGGGGACAGGCTTGGGGGGGGGGTTTGGGGGGTGCGGGAATAAGGGGACAGGCTTTTGGGGGGTGCGGGAATAAGGGGACAGGCTTAGAGGGGGTTTGGGGGGTGCGGGAATAAGGGGACAGGCTTGGGGGGGGGTTGGGGGGTGCGGGAATAAGGGGACAGGCTTGGGGGGGGTTTAGGGGGTGCGGGAATAAGGGGACAGGCTTGGGGGGTGCGGGAATAAGGGGACAGGCTTGGGGGGGGGTTTGGGGGGTGCGGGAATAAGGGGACAGGCTTGGGGGGGGTTTGGGGGGTGCGGGAATAAGGGGACAGGCTTGGGGGGGGTTTGGGGGGTGCGGGAATAAGGGGACAGGCTTGAAAAAACATCAGATGAACAAAAATAATAGTTTGAAGGAATCTGATTGACTTAATGTGTGAGAAGTTCTGATTGACTGATTAATTATCTGAATGTGTATGTATGTAGTTCTGATTGACTGACTAATTATCTTAATGTGTATGTATGTAGTTCTGATTGACTGACTAATTATCTTAATGTGTATGTATGTAGTTCTGATTGACTGACTAATTATCTTAATGTGTATGTATGTAGTTCTGATTGTCTGACTAATTATCTTAATGTGTATGTATGTAGTTCTGATTGACTAACTTAAGAGAAGTTCTGATTGACTGACTAATTACCTGAATGTGTATGTATGTAGTTCTGATTGACTGACTAATTATCTGAATGTGTATGTATGTAGTTCTGATTGACTAACTTAAGAGAAGTTCTGATTGACTAACTAAGAGAAGTTCTGATTGACTGACTAATTACCTGAATGTGTGTGTATGTATTTCTGATTGACTGATTAATTACCTGAATGTGTATGTATGTAGTTCTGATTGACTGACTAATTATCTGAATGTGTATGTATGTAGTTCTGATTGACTAACTTAAGAGAAGTTCTGATTGACTGACTAATTACCTGTATGTATGTAGTTCTGATTGACTAATTAATTATCTTAATGTGTATGTATGTAGTTCTGATTGACTGACTAATTATCTTAATGTGTATGTATGTAGTTCTGATTGACTAACTTAAGAGAAGTTCTGATTGACTAACTAAAGAGAAGTTCTGATTGACTGACTAATTACCTGAATGTGTATGTATGTAGTTCTGATTGACTGATTAATTACCTGAATGTGTATGTATGTAGTTCTGATTGACTGACTAAGAGAAGTTCTGATTGACTGACTAATTATTTTAATGTGTATGAAGTTCTGATTGACTGACTAAGAGAAGTTCTGATTGACTGACTAATTATCTTAATGTGTATGTATGTAGTTCTGATTGACTGATTAATTACCTGAAGTTCTGATTGACTAATTAATTACCTGAATGTGTGTGTATGTAGTTCTGATTGACTGATTAATTATCTTAATGTGTATGTATGTAGTTCTGATTGACTGACTAATTACCTGAATGTGTATGTATGTAGTTCTGATTGACTGATTAATTATCTGAATGTGTATGTATGTAGTTCTGATTGACTGACTAAAGAGAAGTTCTGATTGACTGACTAAAGAGAAGTTCTGATTGACTAATTAATTACCTGAATGTGTGTGAAGTTGTATACAGGTACTGAACACAAAATATCCACAGTGTCAACGCCGGCCTTGTTGACACACACGTTGTTAGGTTGTTGTTGTTGTTGTTGTTGTTGTTGTTGTTGTTGTTGTTGTTGTTCATCTATGTCTGTCTCGCCTCCAAGTTCATACTGTAAATAAATAAACCTTTTTTTTAGTAGCATAATTATTAAAACATCAATATTATTAACTTTGGTATATTTAAACATCAATATTATTAACTTTGGTATATTAAAACATCAATATTATTTACTTTGGTATATTTAAACATCAATATTATTTACTTTGGTATATTTAAACATCAATATTATTAACTTTGGTATATTAAAACATCAATATTATTAACTTTGGTATATTTAAACATCAATATTATTATCTTTGGTATATTAAAACATCAATATTATTAACTTTGGTATATTTAAACATCAATATTATTATCTTTGGTATATTAAAACATCAATATTATTAACTTTGGTATATTTAAACATCAATATTATTAACTTTGGTATATTAAAACATCAATATTAATTAAATAAACAGTAAATAAATAAACCTTTTCTTAGTAGCATAATTATTAAAACATCAATATTATTAACTTTGGCTAATTAAAAAATATATATACAGACATTTTAAAGAGAAAATAAAGAGTATTATTATTATTATTATTATAAGTATTAAAGAATATTATATTATTATTATTACCTTAGGACAGGGATTATTATTATAAGTATTAAAGAGTATTATTATTATTATTATTATTACCTTAGGACAGGGATTATTATTATAAGTATTAAAGAATAATATATTATTATTATTATTATTATTACCTTAGGACAGGGATTATTATTATAAGTATTAAAGAGTATTATTATTATTATTATTATTATTATTATTATTATTATTATTACCTTAGTACAGGGATTATTATTATAAGTATTAAAGAGTATTATTATTATTATTATTATAAGTATTAAAGAGTATTATTATTATTATTATTATTATTATTACCTTAGGACAGGGATTATTATTATAAGTATTAAAGAGTATTATTATTATTATTATTATTATTATTATTATTACCTTAGGACAGGGATTATTATTATAAGTATTAAAGAGTATTATATTATTATTATTATTATTATTATTACCTTAGTACAGGGATTATTATTATAAGTATTAAAGAGTATTATTATTATTATTATTATAAGTATTAAAGAGTATTATTATTATTATTATTACCTTAGGACAGGGATTATTATTATAAGTATTAAAGAATATTATTATTATTATTATTATTATTATTATTATTATTATTATTATTATTATTATTATTATTATTATTATTACCTTAGCACAGGGATTATTATTATAAGTATTAAAGAGTATTATTATTATTATGTGATAGATTGATGGATATATAGATAGATAGATAGATACTGTGATATATAGATAGATAGATAGATACTGTGATAGATAGATGGATGGATGGATAGTTAGATAGATGGATAGTTAGATAGATAGATGGACAGGGATTATTATTATAAGTATTAAAGAATATTATTATTATTATTATTTTTTTTTTTTTTTTTTTTTTTTTTATTATTATTATTATTATTATTATTATTATTATTATTATTATTATTATTATTATTATTATTATTATTATTATTATTATTATTATTATTATTATTATTATTATTATTATTATTATTATTATTATTATTATTATTATTATTATTATTATTATTATTATTATTATTATTATTATTATTATTATTATTATTATTATTATTATTATTATTATTATTATTATTATTATTATTATTATTATTATTATTATTATTATTATTATTATTATTATTATTATTATTATTATTATTATTATTATTATTATTATTATTATTATTATTATTATTATTATTATTATTATTATTATTATTATTATTATTATTATTATTATTATTATTATTATTATTATTATTATTATTATTATTATTATTATTATTATTATTATTATTATTATTATTATTATTATTATTATTATTATTATTATTATTATTATTATTATTATTATTATTATTATTATTATTATTATTATTATTATTATTATTATTATTATTATTATTATTATTATTATTATTATTATTATTATTATTATTATTATTATTATTATTATTATTATTATTATTATTATTATTATTATTATTATTATTATTATTATTATTATTATTATTATTATTATTATTATTATTATTATTATTATTATTATTATTATTATTATTATTATTATTATTATTATTATTATTATTATTATTATTATTATTATTATTATTATTATTATTATTATTATTATTATTATTATTATTATTATTATTATTATTATTATTATTATTATTATTATTACCTTAGTACAGGGAGCCTTGGTGAGAGTACCATCCTGTACTCTGAGAACCACAAGTTTGGCCACTCCTATACACACACAACCCATCTCAACAACCTGTAAAAACATCACATCAGAAAATACATACATACATACAGACAGATACACACACTACCCATCTCAACAACCTGTAAAAACATCACATTAGAAAATACATACATACAGACAGACAGATACACACACTACCCATCTCAACAACCTGTAAAAACATCACATTAGAAAATACATACATACATACAGACAGATACACACACTACCCATCTCAACAACCTGTAAAAACATCACATTAGAAAATACATACAGACAGACAGATACACACACTACCCATCTCAACAACCTGTAAAAACATCACATTAGAAAATACATACATACAGACAGACAGTTCAGAAAATACATACATACATACAGACAGACAGTTAAGCCAGTAGAAAGAAAGTGCAAGGAAAAATAAAAAAATACATACATACATACATACAGACATATGATATTATTGTTTTAAGTAGTGTGTGTGTGTGTGTGTGTGTGTGTGTTATTGTTTTAAGTAGTGTGTGTGTGTGTGTGTGTGTTATTGTTTTAAGTAGTGTGTGTGTGTGTGTGTGTGTGTGTTATTATTTTAAGTAGTGTGTGGTTACTGTACTTGTAAATTAAAAGATGGTAGTTAACGTGTGTGTGTGTGTGTGTGTGTGTGTGTTATTATTTTAAGTAGTGTGTGTGTGTGTGTTAAAAGGATGGTGGTGTTAGCTAAATTTATTTATTTTACATAATAGAGATTTTACATTAAAACAACACATATTATACACACACACCTGACAATAGAGAGTAAAGGTATGATCTTGAGTAATATCAGCAATGGTTTGTTCACTCGGGTCATGTGCTGCTGGTGAGACAGATCGTAGAGAGTCCTGGTAGTTCAGTCCTCGTCCTGTAACTTGTCCAATCTCCTCCTCCTCCTGTACCTCTAGATGCTCTTGATTCTCTCCACCACCACCACTTACTACTACTACTACTACTCCTTCTTCTTCTGCCTCGGCCACCATGGTCTGTCCCGTCTCATCCCACCACCTTCTCTGCTTCATTACTGCTTCGCGGTGTTCACCTGACACACAGACACACACCGATATTTAATTATTTATGGACCGTATGTTTGTGTATGGTATGGTAAATGAACAGACAAACAGAAAGAGACAAACAGACAAACACACACCAATGAACAGACAGACAGAAAGAGACAAACAGACAAACACACACCAATGAACAGACAGACAGAAAGAGACAAACAGACAAACACACACCAATGAACAGACAGACAGAAAGAGACAAACAGACAAACACACATCAATGAACAGACAAACAGAAAGAGACAAACAGACAAACACACATCAATGAACAGACAGACAGACAGAAAGAGGGACAGACAAACAGAAAGAGGGACAGACAAACAGAAAGAGGGACAGACAAACAGAAAGAGGGACAGACAAACACACATCAATGAACAGACAGACAGAAAGAGACAAACAGACAAACACACACCAATGAACAGACAGACAGAAAGAGACAAACAGACAAACACACACCAATGAACAGAAAGAGACAAACAGACAAACACACATCAATGAACAGACAGACAGAAAGAGGGACAGACAAACAGAAAGAGGGACAGGCAAACAGACAGAGGGACAAAGAAACACACAAACAGACAGAGGGGAAGAAAGACGGGACAGAAAAAATAAAAATAAAAGAAAGAGATTACAATAACAAAAACAATTAACCAACTAACCAATTAACCAACCAATTAACAAACCAACCAACTAACCATCCAACTAACCGGTCATTTTGAAGTGGGAAAGAAAGAAGGGACAGAAAAATAAAAATAAAAGAAAGAGATTACAACAAACCACCCAACTAACAAACCAACTAACTAACCAACCAATTAACCACCCAACTAACAAACCAACCAACAAACCAACCAATTAACCACCCAACTAACCACCCAACCAACTAACAAACCACCCAACTAACCAACCAACCAACTAACTAACCAATTAACCACCCAACTAACAAACCAACTAATTAACCACCCAACTAACAAACCAACTAACCAACCAACCAACAAACCAACCAATTAACCACCCAACTAACAAACCAATTAACCACCCAACTAACAAACCAACTAACTAACCAACCAACCAATTAACCACTCAACTAACAAACCAACCAACAAACCAACCAATTAACCAACCAACTAACCAACTAACTAACCAACCAATTAACCAACCAACTAACAAACCAACTAACTAACAAACCAACTAACCAACCAATTAACCACTCAACTAACAAACCAACTAACTAACCAACCAATTAACCAACCAACTAACCAACTAACTAACCAACCAATTAACCAACCAACCAACAAACCAACCAATTAACCAACCAACTAACCAACTAACTAACCAACCAATTAACCACCCAACAAACCACCCAACCAACAAACCAACCAATTAACCAACCAACTAACAAACCAATTAACCAACCAATTAACCACCCAACAAACCACCCAACTAACAAACCAACTAACTAACCAATTAACTAACCAACCAATTAACAAACCAACTAACTAACCAACCAATTAACCACCCAATTAACCACCCAATTAACCACCCAACCAACTAACTAACTAACCAACCAACAAACCAACCAATTAACCACCCAACCAACAAACCAACCAATTAACCACCCAACTAACAAACCAACCAACAAACCAACCAATTAACCACCCAACAAACCAACCAATTAACCACCCAACTAACTAACCAACCACCCAACAAACCAACCAATTAACAAACCAACTAACCATCCAACTAACCGGTCATTTTGAAGTGGGAAAGAAAGAAGGGACAGAAAAATAAAAATAAAAGAAAGAGATTACAACTAACCACCCAACTAACAAACCAACCAATTAACCAATTAACCACCCAACTAACAAACCAACCAATTAACCACCCAACTAACCAACCAACTAACTAACCAACTAACAAACCAACTAACTAACCAACCAACAAACCAACCAATTAACCACCCAACTAACAAACCAACTAACTAACCAACCAACAAACCAACCAATTAACCACCCAACTAACAAACCAACTAACCAACCAACCAACAAACCAACCAATTAACCAACCAATTAACCACCCAACCAACCAACAAACCAACCAATTAACCACCCAACTAACAAACCAACTAACTAACCAACCAACAAACCAACCAATTAACCACCCAACTAACAAACCAACTAACTAACCACCCAACTAACAAACCAACCAATTAACCAACCAACTAACCAACCAACTAACAAACCAATTAACCACCCAACTAACAAACCAACCAATTAACCACCCAACTAACAAACCAACCAATTAACCACCCAACTAACCAACCAACTAACTAACCAACTAACAAACCAACTAACTAACCAACCAACAAACCAACCAATTAACCACCCAACTAACCAACCAACTAACTAACCAACCAACAAACCACCCAACTAACAAACCACCCAATTAACCACCCAACTAACAAACCAACTAACTAACCAACCAATTAACCACCCAACTAATTAACCACCCAACCAATTAACCACCCAACTAACCAATTAACCAACCAACCAACCAATTAACCACCCAACTAACAAACCAACTAACTAACCAACTAACAAACCAACCAATTAACCACCCAACTAACCAACCAACAAACCAACCAATTAACCAACTAACTAACAAACCAACTAACTAACCAACCAATTAACCACCCAACTAACAAACCAACTAACAAACCAACCAATTAACCACCCAACCAACTAACTAACCAACTAACAAACCAACTAACCAACCAACCAATTAACCACCCAACAAACCAACCAACCAACAAACCAACCAATTAACCAACTAACCACCCAACTAACAAACCAACCAATTAACCAACCAATTAACCACCCAACTAACCAACCAACCAACCAATTAACCACCCAACTAACAAACCAACTAACCAACCAACCAACAAACCAACCAATTAACCACCCAACCAACTAACTAACCAACTAACCATCCAACTAACCAACCAACCAACCAATTAACCACCCAACTAACAAACCAACTAACTAACCAACCAACAAACCAACCAACCACCCAACTAACTAACCAACCAACAAACCAACCAATTAACCACCCAACCACCAAACCAACCAATTAACCACCCAACCAACTAACAAACCAACAAACCAACCAATTAACCAACCAACCAATTAACCACCCAACTAACAAACCAACCAATTAACCACCCAACTAACTAACCAACTAACCACCCAACTAACCGGTCATTTTGAAGTGGTTACTGATGGTTGTAGGAAGAATGGAGTCTGTAGGTGTGGATGAAAATCTTATCACTTGCTTTAGGTTGAACACTTTACCATAATACTTGCCATTATACACTTCTATCTGTAAGAGAAGGATAGTTACTTACTTAGTTAGTTAGTTAGTTAGTTAGTTAGTTACCATTATACACTTCTATCTGTAAGAGAAGGATAGTTACTTTGTTAGTTAGTTAGTTAGTTAGTTAGTTACCATTATACACTTCTATCTGTAAGAGAAGGATAGTTACTTAGTTAGTTAGTTAGTTAGTTAGTTAGTTAGTTACTTAGTTACTTAGTTAGTTAGTTAGTTATTTATTTAGTTAGTTAGTTATTTAGTTAGTTAGTTATTTATTTATTTATTTATTTAGTTAGTTAGTTAGTTAGTTAGTTAGTTAGATAGATAGTTATTTAGTTAGTTAGTTAGTTAGTTAGTTAGTTAGTTAGTTAGTTAGTTAGTTAGTTAGATATTTATTTAGTTAGTTAGTTAGTTAGTTAGTTAGTTAGTTAGTTAGTTAGTTAGTTAGTTACTTTGTTAGTTAGTTAGTTAGTTAGTTAGTTATTTAGTTAGTTATTTAGTTAGTTATTTAGTTAGATATTTATTTATTTATTTATTTATTTAGTTAGTTAGTTAGTTAGTTAGTTAGTTAGTTAGTTAGATATTTATTTATTTAGTTATTTAGTTAGTTAGTTAGTTAGTTAGTTAGTTAGTTAGTTAGTTAGTTAGTTAGTTAGTTAGTTAGTTAGTTAGTTAGTTAGTTAGTTAGTTAGTTAGTTAGTTAGTTAGTTAGTTAGTTAGTTAGTTAGTTAGTTAGTTAGTTAGTTAGTTAGTTAGTTAGTTAGTTAGTTAGTTAGTTATTTATTTATTTATTTATTTAGTTAGTTAGTTAGTTAGTTAGTTAGTTAGTTAGTTAGTTAGTTAGTTAGTTAGTTAGTTAGTTAGTTAGTTAGTTAGTTAGTTAGTTAGTTAGTTAGTTAGTTAGTTAGTTAGTTAGTTAGTTAGTTAGTTATTTAGTTAGTTATTTAGTTAGTTATTTAGTTAGATATTTATTTATTTATTTATTTATTTAGTTAGTTAGTTAGTTATTTAGTTAGATATTTATTTATTTAGTTAGTTAGTTAGTTACAGTATTTAGTTAGTTTATTGACAGATTAAACATTATATCTAAATCAATAAATAAAATAAATAAATCACTAAATCAAAACAAAACAAAAACAACAACACTAAATCAATCAATAAAAAATAAATCAATCAATAAACAGTATATATAATTATAATAAATAAATAAAATGTCTCTGATAATAAGAATATCAGACACCTTAACAATAAATAAATCAATAAATACAAGAAAAAAAAAAAAAAAAAAAAAACTAAATCAATAAATAGAAGAAAAAAAAAAAAAAAAAAACTAAATCAATAAATAGAAGAAAAAAAAAAAAAAAAAAAACTAAATCAATAAACAGAAAAAAAAAAAAAAAAAAAAAAACTAAATCAATAAAAAAAAAAAAAAAAAAAAATCACTATTCTATAAATAATTATAATACATAAAAATGGTAGATACTAACCAACATGTCTCTGATAATAAGAATATCAGACACCTTAACAATAAATAAATCAATAAATAGAAAAAAAAAAAAAAAAAAAAAAAAAAACTAAATCAATAAATAGAAGAAAAAAAAAAAAAAAAAAAAAAAACTAAATCAATAAATAGAAGAAAAAAAAAAAAACTAAATCAATAAATAGAAAAAAAAAAAAAAAAAAAAACTAAATCAATAAATAGAAAAAAAAAAAAAAAAAAAAAAAAAATCAAATAGGAAAAAAAAAAAAAAAAAAATCAATATTATATAAATAATTATAATACATAAAAATGGTAGATACTAACCAACATGTCTCTGATAATAAGAATATCAGACACCTTAATACCACCCTCAAGTTCAGTGGCTGATTTACGGTTCATGAAGACGTGTACCAGTAAATCCCATCGCCTCTCTTGTTGTTGTTGTTGTTGTTGTGGTTGTTGTTGTTGTTGTGGTTGTTGTTGTGGTTGATGTTGTTGTTGTTGTTGTTGATCTTGTGTATTCTCAGGGCCACAGGAAGAGTCCATTACAGCCAGTAGGGAGTGGAAGTTACCGTTCTTTGTAATCTGACACTGTTTGAGTATTTTCTTTACCACGGCACATATAGTCACTTTATCCCTGTCCTCACAGCTACTGATGGCTGTTATAGTTGGTTTTGGTGGCAACTGTATCCCCCTGGTGTTCGTGGGTGATACTACTCTACTACTACTACTACTACTACTACTATGAGTTTGTTTGGGTGGCAACTGTATCCCCCTGGTGGTGTTCGAGGGTGATACTACTCTACTACCACTACTACTATGACTACTACTATGACTTACTACCCATACTTCCGCCCCTGGAGCTTCTACTGGGCCTCCTACACCTACATGGATGCTCACGTTACACCATCCCTCCTGTGGGTAGCCTCTATAGGGGAGTAGCTTGGTCTGCCAGAGTACCAGCCAGACATCATCATCAGTAGCTGATTTTAATTTGTTTTTTAATTTGTTTAATACACGGTCTAGTTCAGTGGCGTGTTCACCATACACATACATCTCCACTAATACACCATCTTCACTATCTCCATCTCCATCACCATCACTGTTACTGTTGTTGTTGTTGTCATCTTCCACTGAAATAAAAATATTTTAAAAATTTATTAGGTATTTAAAGGAAGATATTTTATGTTGGTAAATCTATACATACATACATACATACATACATACATCTCCACTAATACACCATCATCACTATCTCCATCATCATCACCATCACTGTTACTGTTGTTGTTGTTGTCATCTTCCACTGAAATAAAAATATTTTAAAAATTTATTAGGTATTTAAAGGAAGATAGTTTGTGTTGGTAAATCTATACATACATACATACATACATACATACATCTCCACTAATACACCATCACCACCATCACCATCATCACTATCACTGTTACTGTTGTTGTTGTTGTCATCTTCCACTGAAATAAAAATACTTAGAGATAAAAGTAAGTTAGGTATTTAAAGGAAGATATTTTGTTGTGTTGGTAAATCTATACATACATACATACATACATACATACATACATCTCCACTAATACATCACCATCATCACTATCACTGTTGGGGTTAGAAAGCCTGTCCCCTATTCCCACAACCCCCCCCCTAGCCTGTACCCCTACTCCCGCACCCCCCAAAGTCTCCCCCCTACCCCCGCATCCCCCCCCCTAGCCTGTACCCCTACTCCCGCACCCCCCAAAGTCTCCCCCCTACCCCCGCACCCCCCAAAGTCTCTCCCCCCCTACCCCCGCACCCCCCAAAGTCTCTCCCCTACCCCCGCACCCCCCAAAGTCTCCCCCCTACTCCCGCACCCCCCCAAAATCTCTCCCCCTACTCCCGCACCCCCCCCCCAAAGTCTCTCCCCCTACTCCCGCACCCCCCAAAGTCTCCCCCCTACTCCCGCACCCCCCTAGCCTGTCCCCTACTCCCGCAACCCCCCCCCCTAGCCTGTACCCCTATTCCCGCACCCCCCAAAGTCTCCCCCCTACTCCCGCACCCCCCCTAGCCTGTACCCCTATTCCCGCACCCCCCAAAGTCTCCCCCCTACTCCCGCACCCCCCCCCTAGCCTGTACCCCTATTCCCGCACCCCCCAAAGTCTCCCCCCTACTCCCGCACCCCCCCCCTAGCCTGTACCCCTACCCCCGCACCCCCCAAAGTCTCCCCCCTACCCCCGCACCCCCCCCCCCTCTTAAGGAAGGAAGAGAAAATGTATGGAGTGAGTAAATTAGAGAAAATGTATTGAGTGAGTAAATTAGAGAAAATGTATTGAGTGAGTAAATTAGAGAAAATGTATTGAGTGAGTAAGTAAATTAGAGAAAATGTATTGAGTGAGTAAATTAGAGAAAATGTATTGAGTGAGTAAATTAGAGAAAATGTATGGAGTGAGTAAATTAGAGAAAATGTATTGAGTGAGTAAATTAGAGAAAATGTATTGAGTGAGTAAGTAAATTAGAGAAAATGTATTGAGTGAGTAAATTAGAGAAAATGTATTGAGTGAGTAAGTAAATTAGAGAAAATGTATTGAGTGAGTAAATTAGAGAAAATGTATTGAGTGAGTAAATTAGAGAAAATGTATTGAGTGAGTAAATTAGAGAAAATGTATTGAGTGAGTAAATTAGAGAAAATGT
>JAWZYT010003288.1:140000-145000 GCA_034508575.1 Petrolisthes manimaculis
AGATTTTCTAGAAAATGGGACGGGGTTAGAAAATGTTAGAAAAAAAGAATAAACCTCACGCTACGATTCCTCAAACTCGGTTGACTTAGGTTTAATTAAATATATTAAAACATTACTTAATCGCTATTTTTTTGCGATGGGAAACGAGCCTAGAAATATATTTACTTTATTAAATTATAATTATTGGCGTACGAGTAATATTGAGTGAGTAATTTAAATAAATGTATAAACAAAGTCAATATCTACACATTCGAACATATAACCTCATTCATTACCAGATCAAAATCAGAATTGGTTATGATATGATGTGGTTAGGATGTGGTTAGGATGTTGAATATCTCGATAAATAACGAGTTAAATGCAGTTTTTAGTGTCTGGAAAATTGTAGTTTAGTAAATAATCGTTCATTTAAGACTATACCAGTGAATTAACATCGTAATTTTTATATTAAAGGGGGAAAACTGATGTTTATTTATAGGGTTCATTTGCCAAGGTGATCTGGCAATGTTGCAGGTCCGTTAGTCAGTAAGCAACATTACGTAATGGCTACCTGTGGTCTTAACCCTTTGACAAGGCGTTCATTACGACCTCGTTATTCAATAATTACACCCTTAGGTAAGTTCATTATACTTTTCATGGGTAGATAATAGATTAATCTGGCCACGTGACCCACCGTGGCCACTGATAGATAACAAATAGACGAGAAAATAGATAGATAACCAAGGCCATTTTGGACCAACTTTAAATATGGCGTCTGTGTGTTTAACCCTTCTCCTACCTTCACTAAATGTCGTAATAATTTAAATATTAGAAGCTCAGGTAAGTCTATATAGCTATGAGGTATAGTTTATATCAAGGTCTATATATATATCTATCGCTATATCACCCTTTGGGAACCAAGCAAATAATAATATAGCAGAAAATAGATAGATAATATATATATATTTTTTTCGTCCGTGTGAAATTTTAGGATTAATCTCGTAAGAATTTATATTATTATTATTTATTTATAAGCTCAGGTAAGCCTATAAGCCTCTGAGATTATAGTTTATTTATATATCTATCGTTATATCACCCTTTGGGAACCAAGCAAATAATAATATAGCAGAAATAAATAGATAAACAATATATATTTTTTGGCCCCGTTTGAAATTATGGGAATTTATCGTAATAATTTCAATATTTATTTTTTAATTAGCTCATTTAAGTCTATATTACTCTGAGATTATAGTTAGTTTATTTATATATCTATCGTTATATCACATTGTGGGTAGTGTGGGAATAATAATATAGGCGATAAAATCAATATATATAAAAAAAAAAATTGTCGTCAGCTGATTTAAATTACATGGAGGTATAATAATTATGAAGGCGGCATGACGACTCAGCGTTGCCACATGTGAGATAATTATCAAATAAATACGATAATTTGCATGAGATAATGCGATAAATTTAGAAAATGTGTGATAATTATTATTATTATAACGGCAAAAAATAGGATAATGTTTAATAAATTGGTTATTAGGGTGAGAAGAAATTTGTTGATAAATTTTTATATACATTGAGGAACGATAAAATTATCATTCAATTCGTAAATATTATTGTACCTAATCAAATTTATTGGTATATAATTATTATATAATGTACTCTGTAGGTAGGTAGGCCTATACTATATAATGTACTCTGTAGGTAGGCCTATACTATAGTATTATTAATAAGGGAGAATAAATAAAATCACTAAAGAATAAAATAATAAAGTGCTGAACAAAAGGTAAAATTTTTACCATCGTCACGTGTTATTGTTTGTGTGTGTGTGTCACGTGTTATTGTTATTGTGTGTGTGTGTCCAGTCGTCGATGCCACATGGATTTATTTTGGTTGGTAAGCTCACAAACGAAAGAATGTTTGTCGTGTAAATACCTTATGGGTGAATTATTTAATGAATTTGGTGAGTAATCTATACAGTGATCATTATTATTATTATTAATATTATTATTATTATTATTATTATTATTATTATTATTATTATTATTATTATTATTGTTATTTTTATTATTATTATTATTATTATTATTGTTATTGTTATTATTATTAAATACCTTATGGGTGAATTATATAATGAATTTGGTGAGTAATCTATACAGTGATTATTATTATTATTATTATTATTATTGTTATTATTATTAAATGCCTTATGGGTGAATTATTTAATGAATTTGTTAAGTAATCTATACAGTGATTATTATTATTATTATTAAATGCCTTTATGGGTGAATTATTTAATGAATTTGTTGAGTAATCTATACAGTGATCATTATTATTATTATTAAATGCCTTATGGGTGAATTATTTAATGAATTTGTTGAGTAATCTATACAGTGATTATTATTATTATTATTATTATTATTATTAAATGCCTTATGGGTGAATTATTTAATGAATTTGGTGAGTAATCTATACAGTGATCATTATTATCTAACTGTTGGATAGATATTGTGAATGTGGATATTCGCCTTTTGCAAAATAATGAAGCCTTAAAATTTTGTTTGGTTGGGGAGCTAACAAACCAATGCCACTGTGGAATCAAGCCTTTATCACTAGAAGTAACTTTTTTATCACATTTGCATCGACTTCTCTCTCTTTTTTGTTCCTCTTTCTTCCTCTGTAGTGACTCGGGGTTATCCTTGTACTCAACACTAATGTAAATCACTTACAGTTATTTATAGGAATGAGTTTCTGTTTATTTGTTTTATTAAGAGCTCAGTTCACCTTCCTCTTCCAAGTGTTCCTGGACGATGGTTTAATATATGGTATTAATATTTATTTGCATTGCAGGTGTGTGTGTGTGTGTGTGTGTTGGTGTGCCAGGACTTTTGGGAGCAGGTGTGTAATGGCAGGGGTTGACTCATTTACCCCTGTAGTAGCTGTGTCATGGCAGGGTTACCTCTACCCCTGTAATGGCAGGGGTTGACTCTTCTAACAGGGTTCACCAGGGTATATACAGGGAGTCTAAGGCTGCTTTCACACCAGCGGGTGTGTTTGATGTGCGTTCCGGAACGCGTTAGATTTTTGTAGCCGCGTTGGACACACGTTTGCTACGCGTCCACGTTTCAATATTGACAGTCCCCCCCCCCCCTAGTTCATTAATATTAGTTCATTAATTATATTAGGCTACATGATGTATACATACATGTACAGTCTGGGGCAGAAGTCTTGTTGCTTCAACTGCTTCACTGAGACATACAGTGTTCATTAACTTGAGAAATACACACATTTTCTACACCTAATAATGTTGAGTCTATGAACATCATGTGCCTCAGTGAAGCAAGTGAGACAACAACACTTTTGCTGACTGACTGACTCTACCTTATAACAATTATTATGCTGAAATATATATGCATATTTACTATCAATGACTATACAGTATATCATACTTGAATGTATTACACACCAAAAATACTTGTTGCCAGTGTACTGAACACATAATGTAGTAGCAACAAGTGTTATCCATCCATCTGTGTGTAAGGTTTGAACAGAACTAACAGAGTCCTCTGGGCTGTCACCACACCTGAGAGAGGTAGTTAACGACCGTTGTGTCTGTCTGTCTGTACACGTGGTATCTGAGAGAGGTAGTTAACGACCGTTGTGTCTGTCTGTACACGTGGTATCTAGACATTGTTACCAGTAGTCAGTAACGACGTGTGTATTAATAACGACACACGTGTCCATGTTGTGTTGGACGTGTGTGTGTACAGTGTTGGACTGGTGTGTAATGTGTCGTGTCAAAGGTTACATTTAACTCCATTGAATGTTAAAACGTCGCGTTCCCAAACGCACGTTCGAGAACGCTGGTGTGAAAGCAGAGAGAGAGAGAGAGAGAGAGAGAGAGAGAGAGAGTATATAGGGAACATTATTATATCTTAACTGAATTGACGTAATATTTTAATAAAGCAGCCTAATAGAGTTGTATATAGGGTAAGGACCTGAGGTTGAATTAATAGTAGTGAAATCACATTGTCATCATGATCATAAACTGTGAATAAACCCCCCCCCCCCTCTTGTTGATGGAAATAATATATTAATACAAACAGTTTGTGTGAACACTGCCACCACCATCTTCAGTGTTCTACAGAGAACAAAGTTATGACAGGGTTGATTCCACAGTGGTTTGTTAGCTCGCAAACGAAAGAATGTTTGTCGTATAAATGCCTTATGGATGAATTATTTAATGAATTTGGTGAGTAATCTATACAGTGATTATTATTATTATTATTAAATGCCTTATGGGTGAATTATTTAATGAATTTGGTGAGTAATCTATACAGTGATTATTATTATTATTATTAAATACCTTATGGGTGAATTATTTAATGAATTTGGTGAGTAATCTATACAGTGATTATTATTATTATTATTAAATGCCTTATGGGTGAATTATTTAATGAATTTGTTGGCCACGGCAGAAGTGTGTCCAGTTTTCCCTGTTCCAACACTTCCTCCTTACTTGTTCCAACCCTCCCCTCAGAGGAAGGTTTGAACAAGTAAGGAGGGAATGTTGGAACAGAGTAGGGAGTAAGGAGGGAGTGTTGGAACAGAGTAGGGAGTAAGGAGGGAGTGTTGGAACAGAGTAGGGAGTAAGGAGGGAGTGTTGGAACAGAGTAGGGAGTAAGGAGGGAGTGTTGGAACAGAGTAGGGAGTAAGGAGGGAGTGTTGGAACAGAGTAGGGAGTAAGGAGGGAGTGTTGGAACAGAGTAGGGAGTAAGGAGGGAGTGTTGGAACAGAGTAGGGAGTAAGGAGGGAGTGTTGGAACAGAGTAGGGAGTAAGGAGGGAGTGTTGGAACAGAGTAGGGAGTAAGGAGGGAGTGTTGGAACAGAGTAGGGAGTAAGGAGGGAGTGTTGGAACAGAGTAGGGAGTAAGGAGGGAGTGTTGGAACAGAGTAGGGAGTAAGGAGGGAGTGTTGGAACAGAGTAGGGAGTAAGGAGGGAGTGTTGGAACAGAG
>JAWZYT010003288.1:150000-152500 GCA_034508575.1 Petrolisthes manimaculis
AAACACAAATATATAATGTTATTAATCTAAATAATTCTATGTAGGCCTTATAATTATGATATATGGGATAAAATATCATTAATTATTCATTTTTGTTATTAATTAATTATTCTTTTTTGTTATTAATTAATTATTCTTTTTTGTTATTAATTAATTATTTATTTTTGTTATTAATTAATTATTCTTTTTTGTTATTAATTAATTATTTATTTTTGTTATTAATTATTTGTTTTTGTTATTAATTAATTATTCATTTTTGTTATTAATTAATTATTCATTTTTGTTATTAATTAATTATTCATTTTTGTTATTAATTAATTATTCATTTTAATTATTCATTTTTGTTATTAATTAATTATTCATTTTTGTTTCAGATCGGTTTTTGAAGAATGAAAAAAAGAAGAAAGAAAAGACAGAGAGAGAGAGGGAAAGAGAGAAAGACACACACACACACACACACACATAGAAAGAGAGAAAGACACACACAGAAAGAGAGAGACTTTCTTTCTGTGTGTGTCTTTTGTCTCTCTCTGTGTGTGTGCGTGTGTCTTTCCCTCTGTGTGTGTGTGTGTGTGCGTGCGTCTTTCCCTCTGTGTGTGTGTGTGTTTCCCTCTCTGTGTGTGTGAGAGGGAAAGACACACACACACACACACACAGAAAGAGAGAGAGAGAGAGAGATGAAAAAAAAAAATGTATATATAAAATTGTCCCAAGATGTAATATACCTTTGTAATTACTGTTATTCTGTTTATTATTTCTCCTGTGGTTATTTTGTATGTATGGGAGTAAGGGACAGGCTTGGGGGGGGGGGGTGCTGGAATAGGGGGGACAGGCTTTCTACACACACATATCATTCACTCTGACACACACACATCATTCTTCCCTACACACACACACACACCTTCTCTCCACCTCCCTCCACACACACACACCTTCTCTCCACACACACACTTTCCCTCCACCTCCCTCCCTTCTCTCCACACAAACACTTTCCCTCCACCTCCCTCCCTTCTCTCTCTCCCTCCACACACACACCCCCCCTTCTCTCCACCTCCCTCTCTTCTCTCCACCTCCCTCTCTTCTCTCCACCTCCCTCTCTTCTCTCCACCTCCCTCCACACACACACACAGCCCATATTTTTAACATACGTTTTGATATGGGATTGAACTCCAGTCCTTGACAGCCACAGTCCATTACACTACCCACTCTGCCACGCCACCCCCAATTATATACACACTATTGACATATTTATCTATCTGGAATAGGAAGAAACTAGTTAATAGAATATAAATAAACGTTTGTATGGGATATAATCAGCTAGAGAAATTGACTCTTACATACACACACACACATGCATACTCTCACTCACACACGTACACACACACATGCATTCTCTCACTCACACACGTACACGTACATTCATTCTCCAACTCTTATAATTACACACACACACATACATTCTCTCACAACACAGTTACACCCATTTCAACACCTTTAAAAATCCTAAGTGTTCTGAGGTGGAATCGAACCCTGGTCCCTCATAGCCACAGTCCAACACTCTCTCCACTCAGCCACCACCACCCACAACTATATACAGACAATTGTTGTATTTATATACCTGTTTTATGAAACTTTTTAAAATAATACGAGTGTTTGTATATGTATTTATCCATTTGTTTTATGAAACTATTTAATATAATACGAATGTTTGTATATATATATGTATTTATCTATTTGTTTTATGAAACTATTTAAAATAATACGAGTGTTTGTATATATGTATGTGTATTTATCTATCTGTTTTATGTTTGTATATATGTATTTATCTATCTGTTTTTATGAAACTTTTTAAAATAATACGAGTGTTTGTATATATGTATGTGTATTTATCTATCTGTTTTATGTTTGTATATATGTATTTATCTATTTGTTTTATGAAACTATTTAATATAATACCAATGTTTGTATATATGTATTTATCTATCTGATATATGAAACTATTTAATATAATAAATATTATAAATAATATTATATAGTATTAATTTCGTTTTTATTTATATAATAGATAGATATATCTATGTATCTGTAATTGTTATTTGTCTATGTATATATATGAAATATAATTAATGTTATATACTGTATATGATATAATTAAGTACAGAAATTATATATATACTATTGATTTAGTTATATCAATAGTTTATCTATGTATCTGAAAATATTTGTCTATAAATATATATGTTATAATGAATGTATGTAATATAATGTTATTATAATAGATATATGAATGATTATAATATGTAGCAAAATTATTTATTTAAGTATTTGAAATTGTTATTTGTCTATATATCTATCTAATATAATATATATATATATTTAATTTAATTATATATATAGTATTAATTATCTAGTATATAAATATGCATCTTAAATTGTTATTTGAATCAAATTCTGTATATCTATTATATATTGTATAATAATTATATGATATTGTATAACA
>JAWZYT010003288.1:162500-172040 GCA_034508575.1 Petrolisthes manimaculis
TTATTGTTATTATTATTATTATTATCAGTTATTATTATTATTATTATTGTTATTATTATTCATTCAATATTTACCGAATAACCGTAATGTTTTCAATATTTACCAAAATAACGGTAATTCTTTCAATAATTACCAAACACATATATACATAATAATAATAATATAGTATTTATTTATTACCAATTAGAAAATAGTATTACCAGATATAATTTGAATCTTGGGGGTTTTCGGCTGGGAAACTCGCAGTGTTACCACATCCGGCTATATGCCCCAGTCAATTTATGGTAGTTTACACTGGTTATATCCCTGTAGTCTGCCCAGGTTAGGTCCCTGTAGTCTGCCCAGGTTAGGTCCCGGTAGTTTGCCCAGGTTAGGTCCCGGTAGTCTGCCCAGGTTAGGTCCCTGTAGTCTGCCCAGGTTAGGTCCCGGTAGTTTGCCCAGGTTAGGTCCCGGTAGTCTGCCCAGGTTAGGTCCCGGTAGTCTGCCCAGGTTAGGTCCCGGTATTTTGCCCAGGTTATATCCCTGTAGTCTGCCCAGGTTAGGTCACGGTAGTTTACACAGGTTAGGTCCCGGTAGTTTGCCCAGGTTAGGTCCCGGTAGTCTGCCCAGGTTAGGTCCCGGTAGTCTGCCCAGGTTAGGTCCCGGTATTTTGCCCAGGTTATATCCCTGTAGTCTGCCCAGGTTAGGTCACGGTAGTTTACACAGGTTAGGTCCCGGTAGTTTGCCCAGGTTAGGTCCCGGTAGTCTGCCCAGGTTAGGTCCCGGTAGTCTGCCCAGGTTAGGTCCCGGTATTTTGCCCAGGTTATATCCCTGTAGTCTGCCCAGGTTAGGTCACGGTAGTTTACACAGGTTAGGTCCCGGTAGTTTGCCCAGGTTAGGTCCCGGTAGTCTGCCCAGGTTAGGTCCCGGTAGTCTGCCCAGGTTAGGTCCCGGTATTTTGCCCAGGTTATATCCCTGTAGTCTGCCCAGGTTAGGTCACGGTAGTTTACACAGGTTAGGTCCCGGTATTTTGCCCAGGTTAGGTCCCGGTATTTTATACAGGTTAGGTCCCGGTATTTTGCCCAGGTTAGGTCACGGTAGTTTGCCCAGGTTAGGTCCCAGTAATTCATACAGGTTAGGTCACGGTAGTCTGCCCAGGTTAGGTCCCGGTATTTTGCCCAGGTTAGGTCCCGGTAATTTATACAGGTTAGGTCCCAGTAGTGTGCCCAGGTTAGGTCCAGGTAGTTAGCCCAGGTTAGGTCCAGGTATTTTGCCCAGGTTAGGTTCAGGTATTTTGCCCAAAATAGTGAATAATTATATAAAAAATGTACTATATAGTGAATGGAGTACTTCTGTAGTTTTACCAATAATAATAATAATAATAATAATAATAATAATAATAATAATAATAATAATAATAATAACAATAATAATAATAATAATAACAATAATAATAATAATAATAATAATACTTACCTTTCATAACCTCGTTAGCACCTGTTGAAATTACAATAGATTAGGTTTGCTTAATAATATTAATAATAATACTAATATATCATTAAGAGAGAGATAGAGAGAGAGGGAGAGAGAGATAGAGGGAGAGGGAGAGAGAGACACACACACACACGAAACTTATAATTACCTATTATCATTATTTTAACACATTTATCAACATTATTTATTGTTTACTGAATACTAAAGGTATTATTTATTGTTTACTGAATGCTAGAGGTACTATAAATAATGTATAACTTACCAAAATGACGTAATAAATTGGTTAATACACAGACCATTGTTTTCCCTCCATTTCTCTCAATAGCAGTGTTGCCAGATCTGATGCCCACAGTGTTACCAGATCAGGGAGAGAGAGACACACACACACACACACGAAACTTATTATTACCTGATATTATTATTTTAACACATTTATCAACATTATTTATTGTTTACTATAAATAAATGTACTATAAATAATATATAACTTACCAAAATGACGTAATAAATTGGTTAATACACAAAGTATTTAGTTCCCTCCATTTTTTCAATAGCAGAGTTGCCAGATCAGATGCATACAATGTTACCAGATCAGGATATCCTCTCTTCTCCCTATTTCCTTCGTTTATCAATTATATCTCTATAATAACGCGTTTTTGACCTGTTTTCACCTGTAATTTGGATTATAAAACATAAACTACATATAATGGAGGTGAATAATTAAGAAATATAAGCATTAACTCCCTAAAAAGCTGTTAGGCTCAGCCATTACATATCCAACCCCTATATTGACTTGTTTTGACTAGAATAATGTTTTTTTGACCTGTTTTCACCTATCATTTGGATTCTACATCATAAAATACACCTAATCTATGTCATTGGAGCGTCACCAATGGGTTTAATTAAGAAATATGAGCAATAAACTAATTTGTGTGGTATATAAATATAACATCTGATTCCCTATTTTGGAGTGTCTTGGTGGCCTAGTGGTTATGGTGCTGGAAAGTGAATTGATGGGCCACTGGGTCGTAGGTTCGAGGCTCGCCTGAAACTAAGTATAAAAAGATTTTAAATGGTTAGGTTAGGTTAGGTTAGGTTAGGTTAGGTTAGGTTAGGTTAGGTTAGGTTAGGTTAGGTTAGGTTAGGTTAGGTTAGGTTAGGTTAGGTTAGGTTAGGTTAGGTTAGGTTAGGTTAGGTTAGGTTAGGTTAGGTTAGGTTAGGTTAGGTTAGGTTAGGTTAGGTTAGGTTAGGTTAGGTTAGGTTAGGTTAGGTTAGGTTAGGTTAGGTTAGGTTAGGTTAGGTTAGGTTAGGTTAGGTTAGGTTAGGTTAGGTTAGGTTAGGTTAGGTTAGGTTAGGTTAGGTTAGGTTAGGTTAGGTTAGGTTAGGTTAGGTTAGGTTAGGTTAGGTTAGGTTAGGTTAGGTTAGGTTAGGTTAGGTTAGGTTAGGTTAGGTTAGGTTAGGTTAGGTTAGGTTAGGTTAGGTTAGGTTAGGTTAGGTTAGGTTAGGTTAGGTTAGGTTAGGTTAGGTTAGGTTAGGTTAGGTTAGGTTAGGTTAGGTTAGGTTAGGTTAGGTTAGGTTAGGTTAGGTTAGGTTAGGTTAGGTTAGGTTAGGTTAGGTTAGGTTAGGTTAGGTTAGGTTAGGTTAGGTTAGGTTAGGTTAGGTTAGGTTAGGTTAGGTTAGGTTAGGTTAGGTTAGGTTAGGTTAGGTTAGGTTAGGTTAGGTTAGGTTAGGTTAGGTTAGGTTAGGTTAGGTTAGGTTAGGTTAGGTTAGGTTAGGTTAGGTTAGGTTAGGTTAGGTTAGGTTAGGTTAGGTTAGGTTAGGTTAGGTTAGGTTAGGTTAGGTTAGGTTAGGTTAGGTTAGGTTAGGTTAGGTTAGGTTAGGTTAGGTTAGGTTAGGTTAGGTTAGGTTAGGTTAGGTTAGGTTAGGTTAGGTTAGGTTAGGTTAGGTTAGGTTAGGTTAGGTTAGGTTAGGTTAGGTTAGGTTAGGTTAGGTTAGGTTAGGTTAGGTTAGGTTAGGTTAGGTTAGGTTAGGTTAGGTTAGGTTAGGTTAGGTTAGGTTAGGTTAGGTTAGGTTAGGTTAGGTTAGGTTAGGTTAGGTTAGGTTAGGTTAGGTTAGGTTAGGTTAGGTTAGGTTAGGTTAGGTTAGGTTAGGTTAGGTTAGGTTAGGTTAGGTTAGGTTAGGTTAGGTTAGGTTAGGTTAGGTTAGGTTAGGTTAGGTTAGGTTAGGTTAGGTTAGGTTAGGTTAGGTTAGGTTAGGTTAGGTTAGGTTAGGTTAGGTTAGGTTAGGTTAGGTTAGGTTAGGTTAGGTTAGGTTAGGTTAGGTTAGGTTAGGTTAGGTTAGGTTAGGTTAGGTTAGGTTAGGTTAGGTTAGGTTAGGTTAGGTTAGGTTAGGTTAGGTTAGGTTAGGTTAGGTTAGGTTAGGTTAGGTTAGGTTAGGTTAGGTTAGGTTAGGTTAGGTTAGGTTAGGTTAGGTTAGGTTAGGTTAGGTTAGGTTAGGTTAGGTTAGGTTAGGTTAGGTTAGGTTAGGTTAGGTTAGGTTAGGTTAGGTTAGGTTAGGTTAGGTTAGGTTAGGTTAGGTTAGGTTAGGTTAGGTTAGGTTAGGTTAGGTTAGGTTAGGTTAGGTTAGGTTAGGTTAGGTTAGGTTAGGTTAGGTTAGGTTAGGTTAGGTTAGGTTAGGTTAGGTTAGGTTAGGTTAGGTTAGGTTAGGTTAGGTTAGGTTAGGTTAGGTTAGGTTAGGTTAGGTTAGGTTAGGTTAGGTTAGGTTAGGTTAGGTTAGGTTAGGTTAGGTTAGGTTAGGTTAGGTTAGGTTAGGTTAGGTTAGGTTAGGTTAGGTTAGGTTAGGTTAGGTTAGGTTAGGTTAGGTTAGGTTAGGTTAGGTTAGGTTAGGTTAGGTTAGGTTAGGTTAGGTTAGGTTAGGTTAGGTTAGGTTAGGTTAGGTTAGGTTAGGTTAGGTTAGGTTAGGTTAGGTTAGGTTAGGTTAGGTTAGGTTAGGTTAGGTTAGGTTAGGTTAGGTTAGGTTAGGTTAGGTTAGGTTAGGTTAGGTTAGGTTAGGTTAGGTTAGGTTAGGTTAGGTTAGGTTAGGTTAGGTTAGGTTAGGTTAGGTTAGGTTAGGTTAGGTTAGGTTAGGTTAGGTTAGGTTAGGTTAGGTTAGGTTAGGTTAGGTTAGGTTAGGTTAGGTTAGGTTAGGTTAGGTTAGGTTAGGTTAGGTTAGGTTAGGTTAGGTTAGGTTAGGTTAGGTTAGGTTAGGTTAGGTTAGGTTAGGTTAGGTTAGGTTAGGTTAGGTTAGGTTAGGTTAGGTTAGGTTAGGTTAGGTTAGGTTAGGTTAGGTTAGGTTAGGTTAGGTTAGGTTAGGTTAGGTTAGGTTAGGTTAGGTTAGGTTAGGTTAGGTTAGGTTAGGTTAGGTTAGGTTAGGTTAGGTTAGGTTAGGTTAGGTTAGGTTAGGTTAGGTTAGGTTAGGTTAGGTTAGGTTAGGTTAGGTTAGGTTAGGTTAGGTTAGGTTAGGTTAGGTTAGGTTAGGTTAGGTTAGGTTAGGTTAGGTTAGGTTAGGTTAGGTTAGGTTAGGTTAGGTTAGGTTAGGTTAGGTTAGGTTAGGTTAGGTTAGGTTAGGTTAGGTTAGGTTAGGTTAGGTTAGGTTAGGTTAGGTTAGGTTAGGTTAGGTTAGGTTAGGTTAGGTTAGGTTAGGTTAGGTTAGGTTAGGTTAGGTTAGGTTAGGTTAGGTTAGGTTAGGTTAGGTTAGGTTAGGTTAGGTTAGGTTAGGTTAGGTTAGGTTAGGTTAGGTTAGGTTAGGTTAGGTTAGGTTAGGTTAGGTTAGGTTAGGTTAGGTTAGGTTAGGTTAGGTTAGGTTAGGTTAGGTTAGGTTAGGTTAGGTTAGGTTAGGTTAGGTTAGGTTAGGTTAGGTTAGGTTAGGTTAGGTTAGGTTAGGTTAGGTTAGGTTAGGTTAGGTTAGGTTAGGTTAGGTTAGGTTAGGTTAGGTTAGGTTAGGTTAGGTTAGGTTAGGTTAGGTTAGGTTAGGTTAGGTTAGGTTAGGTTAGGTTAGGTTAGGTTAGGTTAGGTTAGGTTAGGTTAGGTTAGGTTAGGTTAGGTTAGGTTAGGTTAGGTTAGGTTAGGTTAGGTTAGGTTAGGTTAGGTTAGGTTAGGTTAGGTTAGGTTAGGTTAGGTTAGGTTAGGTTAGGTTAGGTTAGGTTAGGTTAGGTTAGGTTAGGTTAGGTTAGGTTAGGTTAGGTTAGGTTAGGTTAGGTTAGGTTAGGTTAGGTTAGGTTAGGTTAGGTTAGGTTAGGTTAGGTTAGGTTAGGTTAGGTTAGGTTAGGTTAGGTTAGGTTAGGTTAGGTTAGGTTAGGTTAGGTTAGGTTAGGTTAGGTTAGGTTAGGTTAGGTTAGGTTAGGTTAGGTTAGGTTAGGTTAGGTTAGGTTAGGTTAGGTTAGGTTAGGTTAGGTTAGGTTAGGTTAGGTTAGGTTAGGTTAGGTTAGGTTAGGTTAGGTTAGGTTAGGTTAGGTTAGGTTAGGTTAGGTTAGGTTAGGTTAGGTTAGGTTAGGTTAGGTTAGGTTAGGTTAGGTTAGGTTAGGTTAGGTTAGGTTAGGTTAGGTTAGGTTAGGTTAGGTTAGGTTAGGTTAGGTTAGGTTAGGTTAGGTTAGGTTAGGTTAGGTTAGGTTAGGTTAGGTTAGGTTAGGTTAGGTTAGGTTAGGTTAGGTTAGGTTAGGTTAGGTTAGGTTAGGTTAGGTTAGGTTAGGTTAGGTTAGGTTAGGTTAGGTTAGGTTAGGTTAGGTTAGGTTAGGTTAGGTTAGGTTAGGTTAGGTTAGGTTAGGTTAGGTTAGGTTAGGTTAGGTTAGGTTAGGTTAGGTTAGGTTAGGTTAGGTTAGGTTAGGTTAGGTTAGGTTAGGTTAGGTTAGGTTAGGTTAGGTTAGGTTAGGTTAGGTTAGGTTAGGTTAGGTTAGGTTAGGTTAGGTTAGGTTAGGTTAGGTTAGGTTAGGTTAGGTTAGGTTAGGTTAGGTTAGGTTAGGTTAGGTTAGGTTAGGTTAGGTTAGGTTAGGTTAGGTTAGGTTAGGTTAGGTTAGGTTAGGTTAGGTTAGGTTAGGTTAGGTTAGGTTAGGTTAGGTTAGGTTAGGTTAGGTTAGGTTAGGTTAGGTTAGGTTAGGTTAGGTTAGGTTAGGTTAGGTTAGGTTAGGTTAGGTTAGGTTAGGTTAGGTTAGGTTAGGTTAGGTTAGGTTAGGTTAGGTTAGGTTAGGTTAGGTTAGGTTAGGTTAGGTTAGGTTAGGTTAGGTTAGGTTAGGTTAGGTTAGGTTAGGTTAGGTTAGGTTAGGTTAGGTTAGGTTAGGTTAGGTTAGGTTAGGTTAGGTTAGGTTAGGTTAGGTTAGGTTAGGTTAGGTTAGGTTAGGTTAGGTTAGGTTAGGTTAGGTTAGGTTAGGTTAGGTTAGGTTAGGTTAGGTTAGGTTAGGTTAGGTTAGGTTAGGTTAGGTTAGGTTAGGTTAGGTTAGGTTAGGTTAGGTTAGGTTAGGTTAGGTTAGGTTAGGTTAGGTTAGGTTAGGTTAGGTTAGGTTAGGTTAGGTTAGGTTAGGTTAGGTTAGGTTAGGTTAGGTTAGGTTAGGTTAGGTTAGGTTAGGTTAGGTTAGGTTAGGTTAGGTTAGGTTAGGTTAGGTTAGGTTAGGTTAGGTTAGGTTAGGTTAGGTTAGGTTAGGTTAGGTTAGGTTAGGTTAGGTTAGGTTAGGTTAGGTTAGGTTAGGTTAGGTTAGGTTAGGTTAGGTTAGGTTAGGTTAGGTTAGGTTAGGTTAGGTTAGGTTAGGTTAGGTTAGGTTAGGTTAGGTTAGGTTAGGTTAGGTTAGGTTAGGTTAGGTTAGGTTAGGTTAGGTTAGGTTAGGTTAGGTTAGGTTAGGTTAGGTTAGGTTAGGTTAGGTTAGGTTAGGTTAGGTTAGGTTAGGTTAGGTTAGGTTAGGTTAGGTTAGGTTAGGTTAGGTTAGGTTAGGTTAGGTTAGGTTAGGTTAGGTTAGGTTAGGTTAGGTTAGGTTAGGTTAGGTTAGGTTAGGTTAGGTTAGGTTAGGTTAGGTTAGGTTAGGTTAGGTTAGGTTAGGTTAGGTTAGGTTAGGTTAGGTTAGGTTAGGTTAGGTTAGGTTAGGTTAGGTTAGGTTAGGTTAGGTTAGGTTAGGTTAGGTTAGGTTAGGTTAGGTTAGGTTAGGTTAGGTTAGGTTAGGTTAGGTTAGGTTAGGTTAGGTTAGGTTAGGTTAGGTTAGGTTAGGTTAGGTTAGGTTAGGTTAGGTTAGGTTAGGTTAGGTTAGGTTAGGTTAGGTTAGGTTAGGTTAGGTTAGGTTAGGTTAGGTTAGGTTAGGTTAGGTTAGGTTAGGTTAGGTTAGGTTAGGTTAGGTTAGGTTAGGTTAGGTTAGGTTAGGTTAGGTTAGGTTAGGTTAGGTTAGGTTAGGTTAGGTTAGGTTAGGTTAGGTTAGGTTAGGTTAGGTTAGGTTAGGTTAGGTTAGGTTAGGTTAGGTTAGGTTAGGTTAGGTTAGGTTAGGTTAGGTTAGGTTAGGTTAGGTTAGGTTAGGTTAGGTTAGGTTAGGTTAGGTTAGGTTAGGTTAGGTTAGGTTAGGTTAGGTTAGGTTAGGTTAGGTTAGGTTAGGTTAGGTTAGGTTAGGTTAGGTTAGGTTAGGTTAGGTTAGGTTAGGTTAGGTTAGGTTAGGTTAGGTTAGGTTAGGTTAGGTTAGGTTAGGTTAGGTTAGGTTAGGTTAGGTTAGGTTAGGTTAGGTTAGGTTAGGTTAGGTTAGGTTAGGTTAGGTTAGGTTAGGTTAGGTTAGGTTAGGTTAGGTTAGGTTAGGTTAGGTTAGGTTAGGTTAGGTTAGGTTAGGTTAGGTTAGGTTAGGTTAGGTTAGGTTAGGTTAGGTTAGGTTAGGTTAGGTTAGGTTAGGTTAGGTTAGGTTAGGTTAGGTTAGGTTAGGTTAGGTTAGGTTAGGTTAGGTTAGGTTAGGTTAGGTTAGGTTAGGTTAGGTTAGGTTAGGTTAGGTTAGGTTAGGTTAGGTTAGGTTAGGTTAGGTTAGGTTAGGTTAGGTTAGGTTAGGTTAGGTTAGGTTAGGTTAGGTTAGGTTAGGTTAGGTTAGGTTAGGTTAGGTTAGGTTAGGTTAGGTTAGGTTAGGTTAGGTTAGGTTAGGTTAGGTTAGGTTAGGTTAGGTTAGGTTAGGTTAGGTTAGGTTAGGTTAGGTTAGGTTAGGTTAGGTTAGGTTAGGTTAGGTTAGGTTAGGTTAGGTTAGGTTAGGTTAGGTTAGGTTAGGTTAGGTTAGGTTAGGTTAGGTTAGGTTAGGTTAGGTTAGGTTAGGTTAGGTTAGGTTAGGTTAGGTTAGGTTAGGTTAGGTTAGGTTAGGTTAGGTTAGGTTAGGTTAGGTTAGGTTAGGTTAGGTTAGGTTAGGTTAGGTTAGGTTAGGTTAGGTTAGGTTAGGTTAGGTTAGGTTAGGTTAGGTTAGGTTAGGTTAGGTTAGGTTAGGTTAGGTTAGGTTAGGTTAGGTTAGGTTAGGTTAGGTTAGGTTAGGTTAGGTTAGGTTAGGTTAGGTTAGGTTAGGTTAGGTTAGGTTAGGTTAGGTTAGGTTAGGTTAGGTTAGGTTAGGTTAGGTTAGGTTAGGTTAGGTTAGGTTAGGTTAGGTTAGGTTAGGTTAGGTTAGGTTAGGTTAGGTTAGGTTAGGTTAGGTTAGGTTAGGTTAGGTTAGGTTAGGTTAGGTTAGGTTAGGTTAGGTTAGGTTAGGTTAGGTTAGGTTAGGTTAGGTTAGGTTAGGTTAGGTTAGGTTAGGTTAGGTTAGGTTAGGTTAGGTTAGGTTAGGTTAGGTTAGGTTAGGTTAGGTTAGGTTAGGTTAGGTTAGGTTAGGTTAGGTTAGGTTAGGTTAGGTTAGGTTAGGTTAGGTTAGGTTAGGTTAGGTTAGGTTAGGTTAGGTTAGGTTAGGTTAGGTTAGGTTAGGTTAGGTTAGGTTAGGTTAGGTTAGGTTAGGTTAGGTTAGGTTAGGTTAGGTTAGGTTAGGTTAGGTTAGGTTAGGTTAGGTTAGGTTAGGTTAGGTTAGGTTAGGTTAGGTTAGGTTAGGTTAGGTTAGGTTAGGTTAGGTTAGGT
>JAWZYT010003289.1:0-80489 GCA_034508575.1 Petrolisthes manimaculis
GTTAGGCTTGTTTTACCTACCTACGATATTTGGCTTAGGTTTAGTTAGGTTAGGTTAAGTTAGGCTTGTTTTACCTACCTACGATATTTGTCTTAGGTTTAGTTAGGTTATCATTATAAATTGTTGGTCCCTCCCTCCGTAACATTATGTAACTCGATACGTTCATTCTTATTACATCAGCTTTTCTACCCAACCACACTGTTAGTTTGTCTGTTTTGTTTATTTTTATAATATTATACCATTACTCAATTTGTCTGACCTCACATACATTCATTCATTCATTCATTCATTCTCTCTCCTTTCTTTCCATCTACCCATCCATCTATTCATCCATTCATTCTCTCTTATTTCTTTCCATCTATTCATCCATTCATCCATTCTCTCATTTTTTTCATCTACTCATCCATTCATCCATACATTCTCTCATTCTATCTCATTTTTTCCATCCATTCATCTATTCATTCTCTCATTCTTTCCATCTATTCATCCATTCATCCATTCATTCTCTCTTATTTCTTTCCATCTACTCATCCATTCATTCTCTCATTTCTTTCCATCTATTCATCCATTCATCCATTCATTCTCTCTTATTTCTTTCCATCTACCACCCATCCATTCATCCATTTTCTCATCCATTCATTTTTTTACTCATCCATTCATCCGTCCAACCACCATTGAAATAATTGTATAGTTTGTGTCCCTTTTGTGTTCTCGAGTTGGGCTGGTTGGTTCAATTGTGTGTGTGTGTGTGTGTGTGTGTGTGTGTGTGTGTGTGTGTGTGTGTATTGCACTAGAATGGATGTAATTGTGTGTGTGTGTGTGTGTGTGTGTGTGTGTGTTGCACGAGAATAGATGTAATTTTGTGTGTGTGTGTGTGTGTGTGTGTGTGTGTGTGTGTGTGTGTGTGTGTGTTGCACTAGAATGGATGTAATTGTGTGTGTGTGTATGTGTGTGTTGCACGAGAATAGATGTGTGTGTGTTTGTAATTGTGTGTGTGTTGACGTACGTGGGGAATAGCATGGTATGGTGTGGTGACGTCACTTCCGTTGGCTCTACATACACGTATATAGACTTTTATGGATACAGAAATGAATAGATAGATAGATAGAGAGAGAGAGAGAGAGAGAGAGAGAGAGAGAGAGAGAGAGAGAGAGAGAGAGAGAGAGAGAGAGAGAGAGAGATAGAGTGTGTGTGTGTGTGTGTGTGTGTATTTCTGCTGTATATCATATGGGTCAGTATGTGGGTTGTGGGTTTGAGGTTGGTGGTGGTCATCTCCTGATGTGGAGAGAGAGAGAGAGAGAGAGAGAGAGAGAGAGAGAGAGAGAGAGAGAGAGAGAGAGAGAGAGAAGCGATAAATGAGGTAGGCCTATAACGTGTGGTAAGTGTGAGTGATGGATGTGTGTGAGGTATTGTTTCAGGATATCCTTGTGTGCTTAGGAAGGACTCTTTTACTCTTTTGGTAATGTCATGTTTTTTTTTTTTTTTTTTTTTTTTTTTTTTTTTCGAAGACCCAGAAGTAAGGAAGGAAGGAGTGACAGAGAAAAGAGTAGGAGACAGCCTAAATGATACATGACACAGGAGAAATGAAACGTGAGACAGTGAAATTATATGACACGAGATTGGAAGAGGGAAGTGACAGAGAGGAAGAGAGGGAGGGAGAGTGATGACAGAGAGAGAAGAGAGGGAGGGAGAGTGATGTGATGGAGAGGGAGGGAGAGTGATGTGATGGAGAGGGAGGGAGAGTGATGTGATGGAGAGGGAGGGAGAGTGATGTGATGGAGAGAGAAGTGAGTGATGGATGTGGTTTTAACAGAGAAGGAAGAGAGGTAAGTGACAGAGAAGGGGAGAGGAAGGTAATAGGGAGGTCAAGGAAATGTAGGTGTCGAGTTGATGATAGACATGGAAAGGGATGGCGAGGGAGGGAAGTTAAGTAGAGGGTGAGAGGGGAAAAGTAGGTTAGAAGAGAGAGAGAGAGAGAGAGAGAGAGAGAGAGAGAGAGAGAGAGAGAGAGAGAGAGAGAGAGAGAGAGAGAGAGAGAGAGAGAGAGAGAGAGAGAGAGAGAGAGAGAATGGGAAGGGTGCCAAAATCAAGAATTCACTAGGAGAGATGATTGGAGGGAGAGGAGGGGACAAGAGGGACAGGAGTAGGTAGGTACCCTTACATGTGGTAGGTATCCCTTTACAGTCACGCGAGGGGGAATCTTGAAAGGGATGGAGTGCATGGTGTGGTGTTGTGGGTGTTAAGGGTGGGAGTGGTAGTAGGGGAAGGGGTGGGAGTGGTAGTGGGGGAAGGGGTGGGAGTGGTAGTGGGGCGAAGGGGTGGAGTGGTAGTGGATGAAGGGGTGGGTGTTGTGGGTGTGTGTGCATGGGTAAGGGTGGGAGTGGTAGTGGGGGAAGGGGTGGGTGTTGTGGGTGTGTGTGCATGGGTAAGGGTGGGAGTGGTAGTGGGGGAAGGGGTGGTGTTGTGGGTGTGTGTGCATGGGTAAGGGTGGGAGTGGTAGTGGATGAAGGGGTGGAGTTGTGACTGGGTGTTGGGTGTGTGTATGTGTGTTGTGGGTGAGGGTGGGAGTGACACTGGTGGTATATATATAATTTCCCCGCTATTTCCCATAACCTACAGTAAGTATATATACACACATTAATAATAAGGGGATTCTACTGCTTTCCTCGTATCCCGTAACATAATCACAGTGATGGGACGAGTTTGTGCACGGTTTTTCATATGTGTGTGTGAGAGAGAGAGAGAGAGTGAGAGAGAGAGAGAGAGAGAGAGAGGATGTAGTAAAGTGAGTGATGATATGGCGGAAACTGGGAATTTCTCAATGAAGGAAAATGACTGATACAATAAGGTTTCATGCGTTCAGAATAAGTTGAGCATGTGGAAAAGGTCGAGGGATATTATTGTAATGAAGAGATTGCATCATTGAAGACTTAAAAATAAAAAATGACCTAATCTAAGTACGGTACAATGAAGGATAAGAAGAACAACAAAGAAAGGGGTAAAGAAAGGAGAATAAATAAAGAAAGGAGAATAAATAAGGGTGAGACAAAAAAACAAAAACAATGGGAAGAGGAGTAAAGAAGTGAGAATGGAAGAGGGGAAATTAAAATAAATAGATAAATAAATAAACATATACCGTAAATAAAAAAATAAGTTCCGTACATAGATAACAGTAAATAATACTAAAAAAAATAAAACTACGGTACTGACTGATAACCACCAAATATATAAAAATACAGACCCACTGAACTTAATTGAACTGAAATGAACAAGGCGTGCAAAGAAAAGAATAGGAAGAGTGAATGCATGGTAGGAGATGAGAAAGTGTGAGGTGATGAGGAGAAGGAGATGCGTGGAAATGAGAGGGAGATGAGGTTTTGTGAGGTGAGGAAGAGGAGATGGAGGAGGAGGAGGAGGAGATATGTGGAAAATGAAGGAGATGAGAAAGTGTGAGGTGAGGAGGAGGAGGAGAAGGTGATGTGTAGAAATGAGAGGTAAGCAATGATAGAGAGAGATGAGACCATGTGAGATGAGGAGGAGGAGGAGGAGAAGAGGGAGGAGGAGGAGGAGGAGGAGGAGGAGAAGAGGGAGGAGGAGGAGGAGGAGAAGAGGGAGGAGGAGGAGGAATAGATGCATGGAAATGAAAGGTGATGTAATGAATAGTGGGAGGGATGAGTCATTTAAAACATCACTTTCTTATAGGGAAAGAACAAGGTCAGGGACTGTGTTTTCTGGCTGGTTGGCTGGGGAGAGGAAGGCAGGAAGGAGTTAGCCTGGCCTGGGTGGAGAGACAGGGTATGTTATGGTGGTTACAGCTACAGTATATAAGGCACTGAGGCGTTGGTGGTGGAATCAGTCGTCTGTTATTCGGGACGCCATCAACACACACGCACTCACTCACTCACTCACTCAACTCGGCCCTCACACTCACTCAACTCAACTCAACTCACTCGTATCATTCACGTTCTTCTCTCCGGCAGGTAATGTTGTCGTGTTGTTCCATAATCTTATTTTTCTCCATTTCATTCGTTTCACACTACTTTTTTTTTTAGTAGACTTAGAGTACCGGTATATGTATATTTTTTTCTATAAGTCAAGCTGAAAGTTACTGTTCATATACATACACCCAAGAATCTACCCGTACCTACCTATATATTATTTGTTTATCATTATTATAACCTTTGCATTTAATAGCCACCTTCTGCGTGACTACAGACCGAGTAAGCATTAAGGTGGTAATTAACTTTTATTGTTACATTGGAGTGCCTTGATTCCTCCAGTGTATGCCATGATGTACAAAAATAATGGTGTTCTGTTGCTTGGAATAGTTTGGAGGATTCAGTTGCTCCTGATTTACCACCACTTTATATCACCACCCCTAAAATCTTGTTAACAATTAAATGATTTCTCTACACTCACACTTTTTTACAATTCCCACGTCGCGTTGTTTCCTTGTGTCATTCGTTCATCACTTACTCTCTTCCCTTCATCACTCTCTCCCTTTGTCACTCACTCTCCCTTCATCACTCCCTTCCCTTCATCACTCTCTCCCTTCATCACTCTCTCCCTTCATCACTCCCTTCCCTTCATCACTCTCTCCCTTCATCACTCCCTTCCCTTTCCAAACTCTCTCTTCTCATCCTCTCTCCTCACATTCCGGTCCTGTCCTGTCTCCTGTCACCTTAGTCTTGTCCCTTGCACCCTCATGCTCACCTAACACTCTCCCCTTGTTCTCATCTTACTGTTAAACCCCACCCCATGCAGTCTCTCTCTCTCTCTCTCTCTCTCTCTCTCTCTCTCTCTCTCTCTCTCTCTGTAATTTAATTGTGTCTTTCTTTCTGTCTGTCTGTCTTAGTCTGTGTCTAGCTAATTCTAACACACACACACACACACACACACACACACACACACACACACACACACACACACACACACACACACACACACACACACCTCGAGACGAACCACACACCCTCCCACTTTCCCTCTCTTGACTCTCTCCCACTCCCACTCCCCTCGTCTCAAGGCTGTACAGGTATAGGACCCCCTCCCACTCCACTCCCACTCACTCACTCCATCCTCAAGTTATACACGTGGGGGAGGAGGGGGAGGGGGAAAGGGGGGGAGGAGGGGGGGGGCGTAGGCTTGGTAGGACTCCACCCTCTCCTCCATACCTTTTTTGTCCTTCCCACGCACCTTCCTTCCTTTTATAGGCTCGTTAAATTGCTTCTCTACTCCCACACTTAGCTCTCTCTAATGATAACTTCAACTTTCTTCCCTTCCTTCTGTCATTCCTTCTTCATTCTCCTTTCCCTGCTACCACACTCTCCTTTCCCTCCCTCCACACTCTCTTTTCCCTCCCTCTGCACACTCCTTCCCGTCATTCAACTTCTCTCCTCTTTTCCACCCCTTCTGTCCCTCCCCAGTCATCCACTCTATTCCTTCCCTCTCTCCCTCCCTTAGCCCCACTCCCTCAACACTACTCCTTCCTCCTTCCCTTATCCCCACTCCCTCAGCACTCTCTTCCTCTCCCTTATCACCACCACCTCCTCCACTCTCTCCACCACCACCTCCACCACCTCCTTGACTGTCGTATGCCCTTCTGCCGCCACACTATATATATACAAGTTATTATCATGGGGTACCACTTGAAGATGCTTTGGCTGGGTTAACTGTACAACAAGCCTGTCTAGTCTGGTCTGGTCGGTACCGTACACTATTATTATACTGAACTGTGGTGATGGAAAAAATGGCTATATGCAATCAATACCGTCATACGTCAACAAAACAAAACAAACAAACATAAAACGTTAACACTACAGGAATACGTAAACATAAACAAACAAACAAACATAAAACATTAACACTACAGGAATACGTAAACACAAATAACATAAACCAAAAACAATAACAACAACACTACACTGAAGTAAACAATATATTATAGTTAAAGCAAAGCATATAAATAGATTCGTGAATTAGAAACAGAGTAAATAAAGGATAAAGAGAGAGAGAAAGGTACCAAATCCCAACAAACACAGGTATGTACAGTTGCTTCCAAAAATTTCGAGACACTACCTGCTTGAGTCTCGAAATTTTTGGAGGCAACTGCTGTACCGTGAATATATTAATTTATATTGTACTGTAATCGTATGGAGGAATCACCCCCCCCCCTATCCCCCCCTTTACACACCTCGTATTCTAAATTATGGCATATGTTACCTGTACTATACACTTGTGATGATATAAGTGTTGCCAGTTAATCTCAAGCAGCCCCCTCCTCTCCCCGGATTAGGCTGTAATAATAGGATACGTGTTTATCTTTCTTTGTAGACCAGACATTGGACATTCAGAGTTTCAGACCTGTAAATTTAATGATGAGTCGCTCGCCATTTTATTATTTTTTTTATTTTTTTTAGCATAGTTTAGAGGAATCTGTCCGTAGCTATATAAAAGAACCAAAGTAATTCATTATAACTACTGTCATCAGCTGTTTGTACTAAGGAGGTTATTTCGCCATATAACCAATCAAGAACTTCACATTGAAAAGAGATGACAGTTATTGTGACCCCATGAGCTGACTCCCTTATTAGTCTTGTCTTGTCAGTGGAGAGGAGGGAGAGGGAGGGAGAGGGAGAGGAGAGGGAGTGGGAGAGGAGAGGGAGAGGGAGAGGGAGTGGAGAGAGTTCCTGGTAGTCTCTAGTCTGACGCCTTAAGGGGGAGAAGGAAACAGGTTGGGTAGACTCCTCGTTTGGTTTGATGTGACCCCGAGGAAGTGTATATATTGTCTAGTAGTGTCCTCACGTCTGTCCTGTACAAGTCCTGCATGGTAGTGATGGTGGTGTTGCTGTGGTGAGGTGTTGTAAGAGTGTTGTTGTTGTGTGGTGGTTGTGGTTGTGGTGAGGTGTTGTTTGTGTGTTGGTGGTGATGTTTGTACGTTGGTGGTGGTGTGGTGTTGTTGTTGGAGTGTTATTGATGTGTGATGTTGTTTGTGTTGTTGTTGATATGTGGTGGAGGTGTTGTTGGAGTGTTGTTGATGTTAATGTGTGTTGTGTGGTGGTGGTGTTGTTGTTTATGTGTTGTTGTGGTGATGGAGTGCTTTTTGTGTTGTAAATGTGGATGTAAAAGCGTGTGTAGTTTAAGAATGTGAACAAAAAAGTGTGTTTAGTTAAAGAATGTGTGTCGTTAAGAATGTCGGTGTAAAAGTGTGTGTACAGTAGTTAGAAAATATGAGGCTAAAAGTGTGTGTAGGTACAGAATGTTGTTGTAAACGTGTGTATAAAAAGTTAAGAGAATGTGAGTGTAAAACGTAATGTGTAAAGCTGTAAATTAATTCACTGGCACACCCACTCATACTCACTCATAATTCCTACACTCCACACTTACTTACACTCACTTCTCTCTCTCACACACACACACACACACACACACACAGCTCTAGTTAGTATTTACCGTATTAATTTACATCACACACGTCAATTCATTCACAAATCGTGCGGTCTTTTTTAACCTGGTGAAAATCCACTGGTTCCCTCATATAGTTTTTCTTAGCCTCTTTGTTAACTATATATAATGAAAATCAAGACAAAATACACAAATCCCCTGCCTTATAATGTATGTAAATATTGGTATCTATTCAAAATATGCATTTGTTTGATATCAGTTTGGAGGAAATAGGATCTTTTCCAACACACGACCCTCTTAAGGATCCTGTGCTCGTGTATGATAATTGGAGGCTTCTGATTCACCCTGACCATGCCACGAAACAAGCTTCTTCCATATAGGTGGTGTTTCGTGGCAATATTTGAAGGACTAATTTATCACCAATTTTCTGACTACAACTTAACTTTAACAGCTGCCCGATACAAGCCAACTCCCATTTCAATAACACGTTTTCCTACACACACATACACACACACACACCACGTTGCTACCCACACACTACGCATACAACTAGGTAACATATATACAGCTTTACACCCTCACCTTCTTACACAAACACACACACACATACACACACACACATGCACACACACACCTAGATCGATCCTCATTTATAAAATAATAAACTTTTCTTTTATATCTTTAGGTAGAGGCTATAATAATGTTTTTGGTAAATATTGTATCTGTATGTATATGAATATGTGGAATGATGCAGCTTTCGTTACTATTATTGTCAACTAATCTTTTTATATCAGTTATAGTTTGTACTCATTAAAAGTGAACGTACAGTCGCGGTCAATAATAATCATCCACATATGGGTATCTCAAACAATTTACTGTCTAATATATTCACGTTCACATACGATGTTATTATTTTAAGTAGTGCGTAGCTGCTGGTATTAAATTAAAAGATGGTAGATAACCTATTTATTGGAAAGTTTATCATCTAAGGAACAGAGGGAAGCTGTCAAACTCTTACGTGAGTTACCCCTATATGGATGATTATAATATTTATATGACCACGACTGTATGTACCTTTTATGTATAGGATAATATGTGAGTATAGTATTGGTAAAATGGTAGATTGATATTTGCTACTGTTAATCTATTATTTATTTAAAGACGTTTTTACACTGGAGGTCAGTTTTCCTTTCATATAATCTATACTGTTTTATTGTCAACATAACATTGCACTATACAAATAGAAAGTGTCAAAGATTGATAGTGTCATTATTATTATTATTGTTTTATTGATATTATTATTATTATTATTATTATTATTATTATTATTATTATTATTATTATTATTTTTATTATTATTATTATTATTATTATTATTATTATTATTATTATTATTATTATTATTATTATTTAGGTTTTGCTTTGTCGTTCTCGTTCATCACCCGAAAATATTGGAGCGTGTGGTAACTGTGGGCTATAAACGGGACTGTTAGGTTAGCGTGGGTGGAGTGTCTGGTCTACAACTGAGGAGAGGACGCAGATGTGTTGTTATATTAATAAGACAAACCCACGTCAAATGGCTCCTTCCTTTGAGTCGGTATGGCTTCATCTTTCCCCTGTGGACCCAAATAGACTCATTGGCAAAAATAAAATGGTTGGTCAAGTTCAGTTACGATGCCGGGGGGATATATTGAAAGGGATATATATATTCAGAGGTGTCCACATTATTCTCTCTCTCTCTCTCTCTCTCTCTCTCTCTCTCTCTCTCTCTCTCTCTCTCTCTCTCTCTCTCTCTCTCTGTGTGTGTGTGTGTGTGTGTGTTGCTGGCATGCTTGTTGAGAGGAGTGTAGACATGTGTATCTTATGGTGTAGCCTTGACACTGGTGGTGCATTCAGAGTGTCAAGAGGGTGATAGTATATATAAATTATTAATGAGATGTATGTATATATGTGTGTGTGTGTGTGTGTGTGTGTGTGATGGTGACGACATAGGCAAGGATGGGTTACAGTTACAGTGCATGTGGTTGTGACTTGAGGCATTGATAGTGAGGATGATAGATAGTGACAGAACCCTATAGAGTTGATGATGTATAACAGGATGGTGCATGTATTGTATTTGTAGACTGGTAGTGGTGATATATAGTGTTTGTTGGTGACTGCTTATGTTGTGATGGTGATAGACAGAGTATGTGATGAGTGATTAGAGAGCATATCATACTGTATATAACAAGGGTGATATGAAAGGAGATACTGTTTGTGCCAGGGTTGCTACCAGAGAAACAGGACACATGGTAGCAGGAATAGTCAAACCAAAGACAGCGACAGGAGTGAGTGGGTAAGAAGAGGGAAGGGAGGGAGAGTGAGTGAGTGAGTGAGTAATGGTGAGTGAAAACAGATGGTAGCATGCAGAGAAAATGAAGACAACGAAAGGAGTGGGTAGGGAAAGTGAGAGAGAAGTGCCAGGGATGTTGAGAGAGAGGATAGATGGTAGCATGAAACATTAAACTAGAGAGAGAGAGAGAGAGAGAGAGAGAGAGAGAGAGAGAGAGAGAGTAATAAGTAATGGTGTGGCGTTGAGAACACAGCTGTGGCGACGACCACGGGGCGGGAAGGCGGAACTGAGAGAGAGAGAGAGAGAGAGAGAGAGAGAGAGAGAGAGAGAGAGGCCCATGCACCACTGTCATGTTGTTGTGCCAGTGTTTGGTTGCCAGGTTGATTAAGAGGCTTGTTGGTTGGCTGTCTGGCTGGCTTCTTGGCTGGGTTGTTGGCTCTCTGGCTGGCTGTTATGCTTGGCTGGTTGTGTTGTTGGCTGGCTGGCTGGTTGGCTGGCGGGCATGTTGGCAAGGGTGGTTGGCAAGGGTGGTTGGCAGGGAGTAATATGTTGGGAGGGAAGGGGAGGAGGCAAGGGGAAGGGAGATGGTTTGGGATAGAGAGGAGGGTGCAGGTGGATAGTATTGTTTAGGGTAGGGTAAAGGGGGGGAGGAGGTAGAGGAGGTGGTGTTGGGTGCAGGTGGAAGGTGTGGAGTAGGATGTATACTGTATAGCCTAGTAGTGGAGGAGTGAAGAGAGAAGGGAGGAGTGGAAGGAAAACTAATGTGTGCATGGCTTGGAGTGGAAGGGGAAGATATGGACTATATATAGGGTGGAATGTACAGTGGAAGGAAAATGGGAAACAGAGAAAATTATGTAACCCCAGCCCAGCGATTGTGAGAGAAAGGAGCTATACTGTACTTTACCTACCTACTAATTACCTACTTCATACTGTATCCTTATAAATATCTACTTTGACTAACTACATACATGTGTCTACTAAACCCTGTGAGCGGTGAACCCTTGTATTCTCCTCCTCCTCCTCCTCCTCCTCCTCACCTCAGACTTGGAAGAAAGGGAAGCAACGAAGAGGGTAACACTGAGGAAAGGGCAAAGGGTCAAGGGCAAACTTAGGATGTGGTGACCAAAGAGAGGGATGAGGGAGGTGGCAGGGGGAAGGAGGGTACATAAGGGGGCAACAAGAAATTATAAGGGGACAAGGGGAATTATAAGGGGACAAGAGGAGATTATAAGGAAGCAAGATGAGGTTTAAAGGCCGGTCATGTCATGTTTAAGAGACAGAATTAAGGCTGCTTTATTGAGGTATTATCTAGGTAGTTTTAGTTTACTACTTAGGCTAAATGGATCTTTGCCCACACGATAAAGAGTCATGTGAACCTTGCCAGGGCTCGGTACGGGAGTCAGGTGGCTTTTCTGTGACTCCGTCGGTTCATTTCAACCCTCTTTATAGATTCACTGATAAAGGATTTCTGGATGTTTGTGAATAGAGAGCCACGGGAGGTAGAGAGGCCATGGAGGATAGAGGGTTTGGTTGAAGGGGGCCAGGAGGAGAGGGGGTCGGGAATGAAGGGGTTAGAAGAAGAGGGGGTAAGGGTGGAAGGGGGCTAGGATGAAGGGGACCAGAGTGGAGAAGGAGGAGGGGGGGGGGTAAGGAAGGGGGCAAAAGAGCAGACAACACATTAAAGCCTTGACGAAGCGAGAATAGATTTAATGAACGAAGTGGAAGCAATAAAATTAGAAAAGGGAATGTGTGTGTACGGATGAGGATGCGGGTGGAGAGAGAGAGAGAGAGAGAGAGAGAGAGAGAGAGAGAGAGAGAGAGAGAAGATTAAGAAAAAGAGCAGTGGGCATGACAGTTTTAGAGGGAACGCACGCCATCTGTTGCTATGCACAGGAGACGCTTGTGTAGGTATGCCAGTATCAATTTATCTCCTCCAACACCTCGCCGGCTCACCTTTGAAATATTAATAGCAAGGATTCAAACCAGGTAAAATATCATGCCAGCTGATACATACTCATAGCAATGTATGTATGTATGTATGTATGTAGATTCTATATTTAAAGAAGAAAATACTTGCTTATATACATACCATCAGATGTGCTGGTAATATTTTTGTTTTCTTTCTATTTTCTACTTTTGAACTAAACTCGGTGGTCGTCGATAATTATAACCCACATCATGACCTCTAAAAGTATAACCCCATGCAGTGATCGTCTACGTAACCTGTATAATTATGAATAGATAGATAAATAACCTTGGGGGAGTCAGTCAGTCAGTCAGTCGCTTTGAGAGTTGGTGAATGGAATTTGTAAACACGTCACAGAAAAAAAAAGAAAAAAACTCAATCATAAAGCCAAAAAGTCCTTGATAATTTTAGGAGAGGAGACGATCAGCTAGTCAGTTCATTAATTAAAGGAGAGACGTGTTGACCTTCAGTTATTTTTATTTAGTTATTTATTTAGTTATTTTCATAGTATTTTTTTTTTTAATCGTATGTTGATTTTTACGAGTTTTGTATTATTTTATATTTTGACCTTCAGTTAATTTTTTATTGAGTTTTTTTTTCTTATCGTATTTTGATTTTACGAGTTTTTATCTTTTATTATTTTGGTTAGTGTAGCTTATACGTGTCCTTGGAACCGGTATGTGGCGGCAAATTAATGTCCAATTGAATGTTTTTTCTTGCAGTAAATTTATATCGAGTTATTACTTATTTCTTTATTTATTTTCGTATGTTATCCCCAAAAATATATATATCTCCATGTATATTCTATCCTTTCTGTCCTTCCTTGTTTTCATGTGCTATATTGGTATCCCTTTCTCGTCTTTATTTTTCTTTTCTATCCCCTTCTTTTACTCCTTCCTTCCTTCCTCCCTCCCTCCCTCTTTTCCTCCTCCTCCTCCTCCTCCTCCTCCTCCTCCTCCTCCTCGGTACTGTCAGCCCCGCCCCCTTCTTCCTCGCCGACCTTGTCAGTGAAAATGTGGTCACGTTTCGTCGCTTGAGGGTAAATGAGGGAAGCTGCAGAGGCCAGGGTTATCGAGGAAGAAGAAGGAAGGGAAGAAACAAACAGAAGATATTGAAAAAGGGAGAAAGTGGAAGAGGGGTAGGGGAAGGAGAGGAAGAAGGAGGAGGAGGAGGAGGAGGAAGGGAAGAAGCAAGAAGGGTAGAGGAAGGAATATGTCCTGCTCTCTTGCCTATATAGTTATTTTATCACCAACTTAAACCTAACCTAATCTAACCTAACCTAACCTAATCTAACTTAACCTAACCTAACCTAACCTAACCTAACCTAACCTAACCTAACCTAACCTAACCTAACCTAATCTAACTTAACATAACCAAATCTAACCTAACCTAACCTAACCTAACCTAACCTATTCTCCGATAGTGTACTCTTCCATACTACTAACCTAACCCGGCCCCTTCCTCCAACATTTATACCCTTGATGAAACGTATTAATGTAAAATGTGTTTTGTACTGAGTATGTCCCTTGTATATGCTAACTTTATCACCATCTTCCCATTCTTCTACACGTTATATATCCTATTCTTCACTACTACTACTACTACTACTACCAATCTAAACCCCTTCCTCTCCATTATATCATTGAGGTAATAAAAAAAAACTGTGTGTTGTTTGTCCAGTGTGGGAACGTGCAGTACGACATGTGACATAACCACACACTCACACACACGGATCTCACGCAACCCATGTACACTTTACACACACACACACACACACGCACACGCAACCTATTATGTACTCTTCCCACACACACACACACACGCACACGCAACCCATGTACACTTTACACACACACACACACACACACACGCAACCTATTATGTACTCTTCCCACACACACACACACACGCAACCCATGTACACTTCACACACACGCACATTGTAACACGCAATGAATATCCTTAACAGTACAGTACTTACCGCCGTACGTACAACATACAACACATGTATGATTTTGCAACACCTCATAATAATAATTGAGGGGGTTGAGTTGACATAATGGTTAGGATTAATTATATTTTGATATGATGCTGATTAATTTGCACGATGGAAGGAAAGTATTGATATACACTTAACTTTTACACACACACAAACACACACACACACACACCAAACTTGACACACACATACACACACACACACACACACTTTTTTATTATCGCCGCCAAGAAAGTTTATGTTTTGAATTCTGTTTGTTTTGTTTGTTTTTGTCTGTATGATTGATTAGTTAGCGTTTATTAGGCAATTTAATTAAGGCACCATCTTCCTTCATGATATATTATGTTGCTCGTAACAATAATGAATCATATCTTGAGTAACTTTGGTTGGTTGCTAGCGGGTAATAAATAGATTTGACTCCGTTGAAAGTTAAAGTTATTTGACATACTTAAGACTTAATAAGGCAAGAGTATACTGTACATTAGAGTGCCTTGATTCCTCCAAAGTATGCCAGGAAACAGGACCAGCAGATTAACTAAAATAATGGGTGGCCTGTTGCTGGGAATAGTTTGGAGGAATCGTTATCTCCAAAAATGCCAAAACTATACCCTCCCCTTAATTGAGGAACGAGCACTTACTTAAGGGGGTGCGGCAGTAGGGGACAGGCTTGGGGGTTGGGGGTGCGGGAATAAGGGGACAGGCTTGGAGTGGGTAGAGAGCCATTCCCATATTCCCGTACCCACCCACCCCAAGCCTGTCCCAATACTTCCGTACCCTCCCCCCCAGTCCCCCCCAAGCCTGTCCCCCTATTCCCACACACCCATAAGTTGACTCATCTAAAATAATAACTGCTCTAATGGTTTGCTTTATGTGTTCGCTGTGTTGTTTGAGAGTTGAGGATCCAAAAAATAAGTTAACTCAATCATCTTTAATAATAATAATAATGGTTTTGGTGGTTAATTTGCATTATCTGTTCAATTTGTTTAGGGGGGAAAGTTTTGTGTTGTTTTGTGTTGGTAAATCTGGAGCAACTGCTGAATCCTCCAAACTATTTCAAGCAACAGAACAAACACCATTATTATTGTTCTTTTGGTCCTGTTTCCTGGCCTACTTTGGAGGAATCATCAATGTTCTCAAATGTACCAAAAATGAATTATTTACCCCCTTAATATCATTAGGGCAACCCCATTTCCTAGTATAAGCGAAATTAAGGAATATTTTTACAAGTTGCCACAACTTGATTTCAAAATGTTTACTATTACCAGTGTTTATATTTCACTATTACAAACAACTTTTCTATATACCATTTCTTCTTCAAATGCTGCATAACAGTAGTTACCTCTTATAGTTAGGTCCCGGTAGTCTGCCCAAGTTAGGTCCCGGTAGTGTGTCTCAGTCCAGATTAGGTTAGGTTAGGTCCCGGTAGTGTGTTCCAGTCCAGATTAGGTTAGGTCAGGTCAGGTGAGGTCTGACTAATTTCTACTGTATATTTTTTCCTGCTTAGGTCCCGGTAGTCTGCCCAGGTTAGGTCCCGGTAGTCTGCCCAGGTTAGGTCCCAGTAGTCTGCCCAGGTTAGGTCCCGGTAGTCTGCCCAGGTTAGGTCCCGGTACTCTGCCCTGGTTAGGTCCCGTAGTCACACTAAATCCTTTTAGGAAATAATTTTTTTTCCAGTGAAATCCTGTTGTGGCAACTTGTAAAAAATTACCGAAATTAATGTATGTTAGTTATCTGTACCCTGTATTACCTGCATTAGTGATGTGGGCAATACTTTAAGGGTTTTGGTACTCCTTCGGCTCCAGTTACTAGCATTTAGTTCTTCAACTGTCCCTCTTTTCTTTCTATTTCCTTCCTGCTTGCTGTCTTACCTCTCTATTACCTTTTTTCTGGCGCTATATGACCTCGCTGTTGCGGCGCCTAATACAGTATTAATCAATCAATCAATTATGCCTTGTTATCTCTACACCCAACTACAAGTGACAAGTGTACACGAGACTACAGCCAATTACAAAAAGTTTAGCCATTCAGTAAATTATAGACGCGATAACTCTACTAATGCATATACTGTACTGTACTGTACTAATGGAGGTTATTCATACCTTACCTGATACTAATAACATACAGTACCTCATTATTACAGCATTTTAACTGCTACATGTTACTCATCATTACAATATTTGAACTTCAGATCCTAACTCATCTTTGTTATTCTTTTTTTTTAACTTCTGAACCTAACTCATATTTATGGTACTTTTTTTTAACTTCATAATGTAACTCATCATTATGGTGTTTTAACTTGAACATGTTACTCATCCAACCTGAAAACATTATAGTATTGTAACCTTAAAACATTACCGTATATTATTGTAACCCTAAAACTTTATAGTACTCTAACCTTAAAACATTAAAATCATACCCTTATGCCTCTTCTCCCAACAGAAATCCAAGGAACCTTCATCATGCCGCGTTCCCGTGTTGGTAATAACTACAACACCTGGATCAACTCCCTTCGTTCCGACTACTCCAATCGCCTGACCCGTCGCACCAGGAGGGAGCTTGAAGCTGAGACTCGTAAGGACTCCACCAGCACCTTCCTTCCTTCCTTCTTTCTTCGGTTCTTTTGTTTTTATTCATCCTCCTCCTGACTTTCTTTACTTTTTCTATTTTTCTGTGTTCTTTTCTTTTTCCTTTTATTCTCCTTGCTTAGTATCATATTTTTATTGCTGTTGATGTAACCCTTGTAGTTATACTGTACAGTACATATAGTTTCATTCGACATATGTATTGTATATACTGTATCTATATCTTCTTAATATTAGCAGTCTTGATTAAGAGAACATAATACAGTATTATATAATTTATTATTAGTAGTAGTGTACTGTAAAGAAAGCAAGTTATGGCTCTCAAAGGCACCATGAAAAGCTAGTCATATAACCCAACCTACTGTCTGGAGATCAAGACTTATATACAGTACCAACACACTGTGACAAACAAATTTACTGGCAGAGACATAGTAACATATGAGTAACACTTTAGCCAATCAGATGCAGATATAAAAACAAAACAAAAAAACAGTCAGTCCTATTAGTTATAGACATTTACAGTCAGCTACATAAAATTTAAAACAGACTACTGTGTAGCTACATCCCTTCTTGCCCGTTTCAGCCACGGTTGGTGCCAAGGTGGAACGAGTGCACTGGTACATCAAGGACAATGCCAAGAACCATAACACCATCAAGTTTGACCTGGTGCATGACACTAGTGAAGCTCGACCCATCCTGCGTCGTGGCCTCACTTTCTACCTCGCTCTCCGCTTTGAAAGAGACATTGATGTGACAAAGGACCGGGTTATCTTGAATTTCAAGTTTGGTGAGTACTGAATGATTGATACTAATTTGGATGTCTATTTGTCATGTCTATCATGAAAATCTTTTGTCAGATCCAACCACGTTTCACCACTGTTCACAATAAAACTAAGTACTGTAGTAGAACCTGCAACGTATTTCTGTTTGGAAGAGTCTTTCATTACTAAAACTTCTCTTGTGTTTAGTGTCATTTTTAACCTTAAACAGTCATGGACTGCTTCATCTCTTATTTACTTTTGCACTCCTTGTACAGGACCCAAGCCATCGGTACAAAAGGGGACGATGGCGGTGGTGATAGTTAAGAACACAAAGTTCACCCTTACCAAGGATGAGTGGGACTGCCGCATTGACCCTGGTACCAGTGGAAAGGACTTGGTGCTGCAGGTGAGGAGGTGAAGGCAGTCTGTGCCTTTAACAACCCATGATTTGTTGGGTTTTCTACAGCAATTTAAATTAATTCATATAAATTGACTCCTTGTTCCCCTATTGAAACTCCTGTTAAGAAATAGCCAGATCAGAAAACTAAACTGTACATACAGTATTTGGAATGCTTTGTGTTTACCTTCATGTGTCCTCCTCCACCTCAGGTATACATCCCAGCAACTGTAACAGTTGGTATCTGGCATCTTGATGTAAGGACAGGTAACCAGCAGACTGGAGTCATGAATCCCGTCCCCTTCACTGATGAAACAGATTGTTATATTCTGTTCAACCCCTGGTGCAAAGGTTAGTGAAAATTTATCCCTCTGAGAGACTGTGGGTTCTCTCTATTCAAACTTATTCATCTTGTGACATGTTAAGTTATAATAAAAAAAATGTAAGCTGTAACCTGTGAAATATAGAGATAATTCTAAACTTATGAATGATATATGAATGGCATTCTGTAACGTGTGTGTCATTTCATAGATGATGCTGTTTACCTGGATGATGAGGCTAAGAGAAACGAGTACGTACTGAATGACAAGGGCAAGGTGTATGTGGGAGCCTACCGTCGGGCCCGTGGCAGGCCCTGGGCATTCGGACAGTTTGATGATGTGGTCCTTCCCGTGGCCATGTACGTTCTGCAGACCAGTCGAGTAGCCGATTCTGAGAGAGGCAATCCAGTGAAGGTCGTCCGTGGCATCTCAGCTGGGGTGGGTTTAGTAACTTGACAGAAATTCTGACAGCCCAGTGACAGTGAAAAATCCATAAATTATTTACTGTACAATGACATCAAATCATGCATTATGAGAATTCTTCACATATGGTTTTATGAATACCACATACAGTATAGGGCCTGGTTTTCCTTTTCACACAACAACAGTTTTTCTATTTCTTATGCAGGTGAATTCATCTGATGAGGATGGCATTCTTGATGGGCGTTGGGATGGAGAGTACAGTGATGGTGTTGCTCCCTACAAGTGGACTGGTAGTGTACGCATCATGGAGGAGTACGTCAAGAATGGCTACCAACCCGTCAAATATGGACAGTGTTGGGTCTTTTCTGCTCTCGTCACCACTGGTATATTTTATTATAGTTATTCATTCAGTTATTCATTTACTATGATATTTCTTTGGCTATTACTAGTTGATAGTTGATTCAGAGTAATAGTTGATTCATAAGTGTTATCTTTCATAGGAAAGTTAAGATGCCTTACAATGAATCCCTTTCTCAGTGTGCCGAGCTCTTGGAATCCCATGCCGTTCTGTCACCAACTTTGTGTCTGCCCATGACACCAACTCCTCCCTCACCATTGACAAGTTCTTTGACAATGATGGCAATGAGATGGAAGGTGGACCTGATGGAGAAAACTGGGACTCCATCTGGAATTTCCATGTGTGGAATGACGTGTGGATGGCCCGTAATGACCTCCCTCCAGGCTATGGTGGCTGGCAGGCCATTGATTCCACACCACAGGAAGAGAGTGACCGTCAGTACATCATTAGTCTTTTCATTGTTAAGAATAATATTTTGGCAAAGTATGGATACTTTTTTCAATTATTAATTCAGAAATTATATAAATATGAAATACAGCAATTATATCCTCGGCAAGTATTCATCAATTATAGGTAATTCAGTTACTTCCAGATAAATTAACTCATAAAGGATTAAATCTAACTTTACTCACAGTGAATATTCCAATAGGTGCTATATTATTTTGTTCCTCTGAAAATATACAGAGAAGAAAAATGTGCCAAAAATTAAATGAAAGTTTAGAATATTATACTGTATATTGTACAGATAATATAATGCTGTGTACCAAATGATGATAACTGTGCAAATGACCATTACTGCTAAACTAATTCTCACACTCTACCACAGACAAGATGCAGTGTGGTCCAGTGTCTCTGGTGGCTGTCAGACGTGGTGACATTGGTCTCAACTATGATGCACCCTTCGTCTTTGCTGAGGTCAACGCTGATGTCATGCACTGGGGGGAGGATCCTGAGAGTAACTGGGGCTGGAGCCGTATGAAGATGAACAAATACCATGTTGGCCGTGCTGTGAGTTGGTGTTGTGTGGTGTACTCCTTGTCTTTACTAAATTTTTACATGACATGGAAACTATCAAACAAAGAAATTAATGAATGTGCAGAGTCATTCTAAACTAACCTGGCATGCACATAGCAAGTCAAGTTGTTTGGTGTTTATCACTTAAATAATCACAAGCTGTCATCCATTGTCAAAAAAAAAATATTTGAATGAGGATGGTTAGCACTTTAAGAATCATCTGATAACTCTTACATATTACTTCATATATCCTAACCTTTTTTTAATATCAGATTGAAGAAATATTGACATCCATTAGATAAAAAATATATAATTTAATCCATAAGTAACACTTGCACTAACACCAAACAGTTCATAATGTCACAGGAAAACATCTGTTGTCCTGAGGTTAAAATCTCACTCCTCATTTGAACTTGACCTGCTGTCCAGATCCTGACCAAGAACGTGGCCCGGGATGATGATGATGGAGACGGTGACCAGGAGGATGTGGTTGGAGAGTACAAGAATGCAGAGGGGACGGCTGCCGAGCGTCTAGCCATCCACAACGCAGTTAGGGGCTCCCGACGTGCCCAGCAGTATTATGAGTACAAGAAAGATATCAAAGAGGATGTTGCATTTGACTTGATTGAGATTGACAAGATTCAAGTTGGCCAGCCCTTCCAAGTTAAGGTATGTCAAATACTATATAGGACAAGGAAAGTGTGCTGTACTACTCTTTACTGGATTTTGATGTACTGTATTGTTCTGAATAGGTACAGTGCTTTGCCAGGTTCAGATCTTGACAAGGTTAGAGTTCTTTCATGTATATATTTCATTTAGTTATTACACACGTGTTACAACTGACCCGCAGAAGCTTAGACCATGTTAAAGGAATTTCTGTCTCATTCCAGTATTTTTACACTGAACACTCTTTTTTTCCTTGTTGGCAGGTTGTGGTGACTAATAATGCCAGTGAGCCAAGGAAAGTAAGTGCTTACCTGACTGCTCGCTCCATCTACTACACTGGCATCAATGTCTCACTCATCAAAAAGGCTGAGGGAAGATTTGTCCTTCAGCCCAAGCAGTCCCAGGTGAATATTATGCATGGAATGTGATTGTAGGTAAAGATGAAAAGGGAATGTGAGTGATATCAGTGAAAGGTATAGTTTTTCTAAAGACCTGGGTGACAGAAGAATATTTGTTGACCTGTAACATACTGTACAGGTATATACAGTAGTTCAAAAGGTTTTTTCATTAATTATTATAAATTGTCACATGGAAATCCCTGTGATCCACAAGCTTAGGAATGATATGACTATCCATTTTGCAGGATGTGGCTCTGACAGTACAATATTCAGAATACTGGAAAAAGATGGTGGAGCAGTGCATGATGAAGATTTATGCTATCTGCCGTGTGGAGGAGACTGGTCAAACCTGGACTGACGAGGATGATTTCCAAGTGGAAAAGCCTAAGCTGAACATTGTGGTGAGTAATTGTTTTATTATGAACCTAGTGATATTGTAGTTGTAAGAATATGGTATGCTTGTTCTTATTCTCTCTGAAAGTGTTTATTGATAGAAGGAAGAAGAATTACTGTAAGTAGAATGATTATTTGAAGAGTTTGTTAATGATGTGAAAGATTAAATTCAGAATATATTCAAATCACTCATCATTATGTAGCCTTTTAGCTTCGGAAAATTACTTTAATATTAAACTTTGTCAATGTCAAGCAATTTTTGTCGTCATAGGGGAACTCATCTAAAGGAGTTAAGAAATCTTGATTAATGGTAATTAATGTTTCTGCTTAACCATTTTGCCAGCCCTAGTTATACAACACATATATCAATGGAAGTATCTCTGGCATCAGCTGTATTTGTATCAAAGATTACAGTACAGTACTGTAGCCTACTTCCTCAACACAGTGCTTTATATTATATATTTCATATTATTCCTCTGGGATTATCCCAAGGCCCTAATGTAGTACATGTCTTATAAATAACCAAACTTTCATGCCAACAGGTGAAGGGTGAATTGAAAGTGAAGCAGCAGGGTGAGGCAACGCTGTCCTTTAAGAACCCTCTCGACATCCCCTTGACCGAGTGCCACCTCAGTGTCGATGGTGCTGGCCTCATGCGACCCCGTGCTCTCGACCTTGACAGGTGAGGAAGCTACTTAGGTAGTTGTCAGAAGTTAGTGGAGTGGTTAGAGAGTACAATACAGTAGTAGTGATCAGTGAGGAGAATGACTGATGAATCATGAAGTTGTTTGAGCATCATTAAGTACCCAATTCCCTTTTACTACATGGTAGGGAGGTATGGAGATAGTACAGTACAGTGGTATGGAAGATGTGTATGATAAGAAGGGTTGATAGATGGATCATGGATTTGTAGAAAGGCAGTAATGATACCAGAGATTCTTACTTAATGTGATCCTCTGGAGACTCTAAGAAACTGGTAGCTGCCAATGAGCAATCCCAGATATTGATGATGGTGCTGTCTCTGTTGTGTGAAGGCTTATCAATGATATATCTTTATCTTCTCTCCCCTCTTCCAGTGAGGTTCCCCCCAAGGGTAACTTCTCTCACACGATAAAGTTCCTGCCACGCATCCACGGTGAACGCAAGATCATCGCCTCATTCAACGCAAAGGAACTGTTTGACATTAGTGGTTCCAAGACTGTTACTGTTGTGAAGAATCAGTAAGTAGTAGAATAGAGTAGAGTACAGTAGTGGAGGGGATTGTAGAGAGAGAAGAACAGTAATGATAAAATAATAATAAAATGTGAATAAAGGTGAATTGAAGTGTAGTAGTAATTAAGAAATTTGGTGATGGGAAAAGAGTAGTACTGTAGAAGTGTATATTCTGGACATTAGAACTGTGCCAAGAATTCCTTCACTCATACTGTACAGCTGCTTTGGAAAGACTGATGCCAGATAAACACAAGACCTGTCTACATAATCTTAATATTCTTTTATAATGCCAATCTGTATAAATCTTGATGCAGGTATATGTTATGAATGACGTTATAGTAAAGTTTGACAGTTATACTGAATGAATTATACTGTAGTAGAGGAAAAATACAGTAGAGATTACTGAGAGCATAATAAGGAGAGCATAGAGCAGCGTTTCTTAACTTTTTATGACCTCAGCACCCCCTTTAGTCAAGCCTAGGCAGTCCAGCCTATGGCTAACATACCATTCCTAGCACCCCTTAAAATTGATTTCAGCACCCCAGGTTAAGAAACGCTGGGATAGAGGTAAATAAGGAGCAAATTAGTTGCAAAGAAAAATTAATACTATAAGTATGAATATAATGCAGTACCTGTGCTGTATTATAGTATGAAGAATTAACTGTTGTTATGTTAACAATATACCAAATAGGATATTGATTTCCTACAATATAATTACAGTAACTCTTAATTTTTTTACAAGGAGCTATACTTTGTTAGAGAAAGCTGAAGGGAAATAATTGTAAAAGTCTTTGTCTGAAACAGTATTCCGTGTACAGTACAGTACTTATTCACTTACAATACAGTGATAAATGAGTGTTTATAAGTACTGTATAATTAATTGGAGGTACATCAGACTAAAAAGAAAACTCTAATAGATGGAAGAATGGTTGATGTTCAATGTTCATGATATCAAAAATAGTCTTAAGGTTTGAAATAAACGTACCCTGACGCAGCCAAGATTCACGGTTAAGAATTTAAGTTAGTTTGCATAAACAGTATTGGCCTGAGGAAGGAATAGGATAGTTTTAGTTAGCTATGTAATACTGTACCAAGGAAAGCAGCTGATAAGCTTTAATAACTTAGTTTCTGTCGGAGATGTTGCTCTCATTGCCATTTGTACACTTTCAAGGTGTTATTGATGCTTAAATGAGTTATATAGGTGGGTCAGATGGTGGATTTATAGAACAACTGTGTAGGAATCAGACATCTTGTTTGGTTTGGTGGTTGCCAATAACTGTACAGTATACCATCCATACATCTATCTATATGGTAGCTCTGATGTCTTGCTGTCTTTGGAAACTTACTCCAATTGGGTGGCCATGGCAAAAAAGTCTTCATATTTCCTTGCTTTAACACTCCCCTTCTCATTCGATGAAACTCTCCCATTCCACTCTCATATCTATCCCTCATGCACTCTTCTCACCTCTTCATCCAACTGATTGGTTTTCTATGTTTTACTCCAGGCTACTCATTTTTCACTCCCATACATACAACCTCTTTGTAAACTCTCCTCCTTGCATTGTCTCCACATGTCCAATTCACGTCTCAAGCACCCACACTGACCCCACACTCGACACCAATCTATGCCATATATTTTTAAATTCCCGTCTGTTCTTCAAATTCAGTGTTACATCTCATAGAGGGCACAGAATGGTATAATATTTTTTAACTTGCAGTTTTTTTTTGCTTTGATTATTGTAGTACTATTGTGGTTGCCACTGACTTGTGCTTTTTAAAAGATTCTATGTTTGGTGAAAGTTCCAAATTTGTGGCGCTGTATGTCTAAATATCCAGTTACACTACATAGTAAATTTACACACATTGGGGAGGAGAATGTTTTCTAGTACTAGCCATTATTGTTGCCCATTAGGACTATTGTGATTAAGAAATTCTGCCTGTGATCAAAGACAGTGAATTCTCAATCCAAGATTTTAGATTACAGCTTATAATATACACGGCACCATATAGGTCCTGTGGCTTGCTTTTTTTTCTGTAGTCTTTGACCAGTAATCTGGCCATTGTAGAACAGAATAAAGTTATAGTTATTTTACCAACATAAAAGGTATTTCAGTGATAAGCTTTATTCAATGTTATTTTACTACAGTTTAATCAAAGTGCCTTCGGTAAGTGCTTCCAGCATTGGTGATGCTTCGTAGAATAAGATTTTTCAAAGATTGATTATATCATAAAATAAGAAATAGTTTTGTATTCCTTAAAAGTGTCACGTGAAACATGACACTTATAGTGTTGCTACTCTTTATCTGGTTAGTTAGACTTATGCCGTGTTCTTGTTCACCAAGGCATGTTTTTTTGTAGAATGATTGAACAATGATGATGATGATAACACCTTGAATTTTTATTTGTTCTGCACACCCAAGTAATTTAAGGAACTAGTTAATAGATATACAAACAGTACTTTGGAACGAGAGAAAGAGCGAAATATGGTAGTTTGTAGCCTTAGACTTTACTTACCCCGAGAGACAACATTCCTGTTTAAATCATAACAACTATTACAACTCAGAACTGGATAAGCAATTTAACAGCTTAATTTCAGCATTAACTAAAGTTTTTGCCAATCTGAGAACTGTTCATGAAGATAGTTGAAATTTGCCATGCCTGAATTAAAACCTCCCATTCCTTCTCATTTAACAATAGGCTACTTTATACATTGTTTTGAGTGGTAAATATGGAACAAATGATTCCTCCAAACTATTCCAGGCAACTGGATACCATTATTTTTCTTCATGTGATTCTGTTTCCTGGCATAAATTGGAGGAATCAAGGCACTCCAATCTATCAAAAGTATACCATCCCCTCAAAGGACATGATGGTCAAAGTCAGCCCTGGCAGGAAGAAAAGTATGTGTTCAATCCTTCACCTGCAGTAAATCACAATCCTGCCGAGAAAAGCCTAGAGTCATCCCATACTTATTCGCTCCGTCAAAGTATATAATAATAATAATAATGGTGTGTTGTGGTGACTATACCTGACTAGTGCATGAATTATTTGTGTATTCTATATTTGTGCATCTATTTGTATGGGATTTATTTATTTATTTATTTGTTTATTATTATTATTATTATTATTATTATTATTATTATTATTATTATTATTATTATTATTATTATTATTATTATTATTATTATTATTATTATTATTATTATTATATTTGTTTTCATTTTTATTTTCATTGTTATTTATTTAGTTTGTTTACCCAATTTGGCGTTGATGAGGTGTAGGGTGGAGTAAGGAGAGTATAGGTAGGCTACAGTAAACTAATTGGTACCATAATTACTTACATTTTCACTCACCTCTATAGGACAGACCCTGTGATCGTGTATGATAAATTGGAGTATTTTTTTTTCCACCTAACTATGCCAAGAAACAAGGTCCTTCCATATAGGTGGGTGGTGTTTCGTGGCAATATCTGAAGGACTCATTTACCTCCCATTCTCCGACTACATCATAGGGTCACTTAATTATAGGATTTATTTAGTCGTACTTTACTTTGGGTACTTTAGAGACTACTTAATTAATCCTCCAAATTGTAATACCCAGAAATACCCTATAATTAATTACAGGTAAGGAATAAGGTCAATATCCTCTTCAGTGATTAGGAAAAAAGAGCATTATAGCTTATATTATATTATCATAACTTGGTAATTCACACACGCATGCACTCACACCCCAGCACAGACACTTATTACATTATTCAAGCAGGAAGGAAGTGAGGTGGGGCTGGGTGTGTGTGTGTGTGTGTGATGGGTGATTGAGGCAGTGTGTGGTGATGGTGGTAGTGGTGGTGAGGTGGGGCTGGGTGGGCGTGTGTGTGTGTGATGGGTGATTCAGGCAGTGTGTGGTGATGGTGGTAGTGGTGGTGAGGTGGGGCTGGGTGGGTGTGTGTGTGTGTGATGGGTGATTCAGGCAGTGTGTGGTGATGGTGGTAGTGGTGGTGAGGTGGGGCTGGGTGGGTGTGTGTGTGTGTGATGGGTGATTCAGGCAGTGTGTGGTGATGGTGGTAGTGGTGGTGAGGTGGGGCTGGCTGGGTGTGTGATGGGTGATGTGTTTTAAATGCTTATGTGGTGATTCAAGCAGTGAGTGGTGATGGTGAGGTGGGGCTGGGTGTGTGTGTGATGGGTGATGTGTTTTAAATGCTGATGAGGTGATTCAAGCAGTGTGTGGTGATGGTGGTGGAGGGGGGGGGGGGTCAAACTGACTCAGGGTACAGTCATATAGTTGGAAGTGGATAGATTGGGCCACGTAAAAAAAAAAAAAAAAAAAAAAATATATATATATATATATATACATAAATAAGAAAAGAATGAATGAATAAAAAAAAAAAAAAAAGTTACAGGGTTGGAGGAATAAGACAGGGTATAGGGAGAAGTGACAGGAGGGGGGGGGATGATAGAAGGAATACCAGCAGAACTACAGTAAAAGCAAATTAAAAATTTCTTGACACTTGAGGACAGACACAGTGATAAAAGTTGGGTTAGCGGAAGAAAGAGTATATATAATGGGACAGCATTCATTATTACCATGTATATCCTTGAGATGAGAGATACAGTATAAGATAGTGATCGTAAACAGTACAGTGGGTAAAACACAGAGATGACATAGATAAACAAACAACAACAACAACAACAACAAACAAAGGATGCCTCTTATAGGAGTCTAAGGAATGAATGTGTAGTTTTTTTTTTTTTTTTTTTTACATAATATACAAAGGAACAAAGGATAGCTCTTTGTAATACTGTATATATTATTTTATTTCCAGAAAGATGGATGCAAAGTAAAGGATGAGAACAGAAAGATGGATGCAAAGTAAAGGATGAGAACAGAAAGATGGATGCAAAGTAAAGGATGAGAACAGAAAGATGGATGCAAAGTAAAGGATGAGAACAGAAAGATGGATGTAAAGTAAAGGATGAGAACAGAAAGATGGATGCAAAGTAAAGGATGAGAACAGAAAGATGGATGTAAAGTAAAGGATGAGAACAGAAAGATAGATATAAAGTAAAGGATGAGAACAGAAAGATGGATGTAAAGTAAAGGATGAGAACAGAAAGATGGATGTAAAGTAAAGGATGAGAACAGAAAGATAGATATAAAGTAAAGGATGAGAACAGAAAGATGGATGTAAAGTAAAGGATGAGAACAGAAAGATGGATGTAAAGTAAAGGATGAGAACAGAAAGATGGATGTAAAGTAAAGGATGAGAACAGAAAGATGGATGTAAAGTAAAGGATGAGAACAGAAAGATGGATGTAAAGTAAAGGATGAGAACAGAAAGATGGATGTAAAGTAAAGGATGAGAACAGAAAGATGGATGTAAAGTAAAGGATGAGAACAGAAAGATAGATATAAAGTAAAGGATGAGAACAGAAAGATGGATGTAAAGTAAAGGATGAGGACAGAAAGATGGATGTAAAGTAAAGGATGAGAACAGAAAGATGGATATTATTAAAAAAACAATTAAAAAACTGATTATTAAAAAAACGACGGTGGCGGTGGCGGCGGTTGCGCCTGCCGCGGCGGCGGTGGCGGCGGTGACGACGGCGTCGAAAAAAAAAAAAAAAAAAAAAAAAAAAAAAAAAATATTACAAATAATAATTAATTAAAAAAAAAAATATATATATATATATATATATATTATTTAAAAAATAAAATGTTGTTGTTGTTGTTGTTCTTCCCGTGCAAGCAGTCTTGAGTTTTTTTTTATTATTTTCATTTTTTTTAGTTTAGAGAGAGAAATTAGGACGAATAAAATAGAATAGAAAGAAGACGAGAGAAAGGTAAAAAACAGGCAGGATAGACAGACAGACACAGAGGGAAGGAGAGCTGTAGAGTAGAGAGAGAAGGTGCATGGGAGAGGAGGAAGGGAGGAAAGTGTTTGACGGGAGAGGAAGTACGGGTGGAGGCTCTCTCTCCTCCTCCTTCTTGACAAATACACCTTCTCCATCCTCTCCCTTACCTACTTCCTCTCCCTTACCTCCCTCCTCTCCCTTACCTTCATCCTCTCCCTTAATTGCCCCTTCCCTCCCCTCCCTCCCTTATCTCCCTTCCTTCCCTTCCCATAATCGCCCCTTCCCTCCTCCCCAAACTCATTCCTGTGTTAGTCCCTCTTCTCCGTCTCCTTCTCCCCTCCTTTCCTCCACTCCTCACTCCCCTTACCTCCCTTATTCGTCTCTTCCCTCCTCACCCAACCCTTTCCTGTGTTTCTTTTTCTTCTTCTCCCTTATGGTACACAGTCTTTCTGGCCTTTTTCACAGTATTCTTTCTTATAATGTTTTTTTTTTTTCACACGAATTAAGAGGGATGCTGTTGACTCCTCCACACTGCATGGGCCACAAAAACAGATATCATACGAACACATTGATTTTCCCCCTTCCTCTGGTCATCCCAAGGCTTCCTCCGTCCTCCAAGCAACGTCTATAAGTATGTAGTAGATATAGACGAATAAAGGACGAAGGAATGAATTGGTGGTGGTGTGGTGGTGTGATGGGTGTTTTGACTCGGCTGTACATACATAATATTATATGACTGTTCGTTTCCTACACCATCAATCTCCTCACACCTACACATAGATTTCTAGGAACTGCCCCCTACGTCGCCCGCGCCCCACCTCCCCCGTCTCTGCCCTGTTTGTTTCTGTCCCAGCCCTGTCTCCACCCGTCCCTTACCCCTGTCCTCCATCTTGTTTGTTACCGTCTCTCCCTTCTCCCTGTCTCTGAGTTTTTTTTTTTTTTACCGTCTCTGTTTGTCTCCACCCCTTGTTCTGTTTGTTCCTGCCCCTCACTGTGGCCACGTACCCCTGAGCATCGTCATCTTGTTCCCAGGATTCCCCGCTCCTTCATCTTGACTCCCACCTGCCCCCTCTCCCTTCATTACCCTCACCTGCCCCCCACTCCTCTCATACCCCTCACCTGTCAACCTCTCCCTTCATATCCCTCACCTACCCCCTCTCATATCCCTCACCTGTCCCCCACTCCTCTCATACCCTCACCTGTGCCCTCTCCCATCATACCCATCTCCTGCCCTACCCTTGCCCCTCCTTTTTTCCCTCCTCTCTCCCCCTCACCTGCCCCTCCCCTTCCTCCATCACTCCCCCACTTTACTTCCACCCTCGCATCTGCCACGTCGCCTCTCCCTTTTGACCTTGGACCTGACCTAACCTTTACTCTTGTCCCCTTGACCTACCTTTACAGACTTGGCTTTCGTTCGATTTTTTCCTCCGACGTCTCGAGCGATTATCCCTACCCTCAATTTTTCCTATACCCAAAAGTTAAATAATTAGGTGTATCTCTCTGGCCTTAACTGGACCCTGTATATATCACCCATCTCTGTCCCAGCAACTTACCCCCCCTATATATACCCCTTCAATAGAGTAACCCCCTCCACCCCCACCCCACACCTTCGTCTCCATCCCCCTGCCCTCCCTCACCCTTCATCCTCCCCTGTCTCCTATCCCGCCCCAGCCCTCCCTCACCCAGCCAGGACCACACCCTCACCCCAGGACTGATAACCACCCCTTCCTCCTGACAGTCACCCCTTTCCTCTCCCCTTCTTCCTCAGGCCAGCCACCGTAACCCTTATTCTTTTCACCAACACACACCAACCGTGACGAAGAGACGAGTCCATGCTCTCTCTCTCTCTCTCTCTCTCTCTCTCTCTCTCTCTCTCTCTCTCTCTCTCTCTCTCTCTCTCTCTCTCTCTCTCTCTCTCACACACACACACACACACACACACACACACATAATAAACGTGTAAATGATATGTAATTCTACCAGTCCAGCATGTGTACACACCATATCCAATCACATCACTTCATGCAGCACTGACTGTCACGGATGCAGACCACGCAACACACACACACACACACACACACACCCTTAATAACCCCCCCCCCCTTCACTCAACTTTAATTTAAGTCTGTCAGAACCATCCATCCACCTTCTCTCCTGTACTTCTTTTATTTATTATACCTCCCCTCACTCATCCTAATACTGTATACATAGATATATATAAAATCCAAACAACCTCGCAAGGAGTAAGAAAAATTAGTGTTTTATAAGATAGTGATTGTGAGTACGACAAGGGACCATATTCAAGAACATCCATGGTAGGTACACATACGATCCATGGACACACACACTACAGAGCCATCGTATCGTACCAGTGCCAGACCAATTAACCATCGTATGCATCACCACGAATGTTATTAAAATTCCCCCACCACGTCACCAAGATAAATAAATAAACAAATACCTATGAGAACGAGTGAGTGAGTGAGTGAGTGAGTGGAGACAGTCCCACTATTTCATCAGGTCACTCAACATCCTGAGTCTACACCAACTATCACACGCTACGCTACGTAAGATTAATTAATGTTTGTATTCATTCAAGATTTTCCCACGTAACCAACCAAACAACTAACTATCTAACTCCCCTTCCCTGGCATTCCTTCCTGTCGCAGTCCAATGAAAAAAAATATATATATATGACTCAATACTTGGGCATTACCGAGATGAATAAAATCTAAAGCGGATGATTCCTTCAAAATTCGTCTAGGCAACAGGATACCATTATTTTTGCTCATACGATCATGTTTCCTGGCGTGCTTTGGAGGAATCAAGACATGCACTCTGATATACTTACAGTGTATAAATTATCCCCTGTAAAAGAAAGACTGCCTGGGAATGAAATGAGAGAAGCACGTTAATTCTCTCTCACGGTCTGTCCCGGTTACCTCCCTCCCTTACTACCACTCTTATCAGCTGGGTGGTGGTGGTAGTAGTGGTAGTAGAGGTGGTAGACTGGTGTTGGTAGTAGTGGTGGGGGTGGTAGTGGTAGGGATGGTGGTGGTGGTGGTTTTGGTGGTGGTGGAGGGGGTGTTAGTGGTGGTGTTGAAGGTGGTAGTAGTAGTGGTGGTGGTCGTGGTATTGGTGGTAGTAGTGGTGGTAGTAGTGATGGTGGAGGTGGTAAGAGTGGTGGTGGTGGAGGAGGTATAATAGCGGTGTTACGGGAATCCCAGTGTGTAGTGTGTGTGTGTGTGTGTGTGTGTGTGCCTCAGCATATCCGGAGCATCAAACAACGCCACCCACCCATCACTCTCACCCCAACACACACATACTACATAATATATTATATACTTGTTTCTGTCTCAAGTTACACATACATACATACAGTAAACACATTTCTCTGTCCGGGGTACTTATTCTAGCCACGGGAATTCGTACACACGCTGTTGTTTACGAAGATTAACAACAAATAGATTATGTATTAAGACTACCGTACGTACGTAATTGCAATACAATCTAAAAAAAAAAAAAAAAAAAATGTATGGGAATAAAAAGAAATTGAATAAAAATGTAAAAATCAATAAATTAAAAATCCATTGTAAAAATAAATTGCATTATAGTTACAGTGTATTAGGTTTGTGGTTTTTGCAAGCACTGCCGAATCGCTTAGTTGACCATTCATTGCAGTTGCCAAAATCCAGAATAATGAATGACCTCTCTTTCCATTATAAATTATCATATACAATTTTTACAAGGCTATATCACACATACAAATTACGGGCGTAGTAACATATTATATACAGTTCACATTCCTTGGCGTGGGGTGCATAAATTATATAGCATACATTATCTTATTAAGGGTATTGTTACTTTATATGTGATTCTTGGTAGCATAATGGTTCTATAAAGCAATAATTACCTTGTAGTTAATAGGTCGTAGAATTGATAATGTGTAGTTAACTGCATTATAGCCCTCATTATTATAGTAATAATAATAAGAATATCATCATCATCATCATCATTATTATTATTTTTTTTTTTTTTTTTTTTTATTATTATTATTACTATCAATATCATTATCTTAACATTAACTCCACATCAATAATTTGTACACACCGGGAAGATGATGATGATGAGGAGTGTAAAAAAAACTATATAGTGTGTGGTGTAGTACTGGTTTCTATTCTTCGTGGCAGGTGTAGGGGATTTTCCAAGGAGCTCATTGTTCTCTGCTTTTTGAGAGATAAACTATAAAGTGACTTCCAGGATGACTGCAAAAAATCACACACACACAGACAACCCCCCCCCCCCCTCCAAAAAAATAAAGATGAAAATATAAATAATAATAATAATAATAATAATAATAATAATAATAATAATAATAATAATAATAATAATAATAATAATAATAATAATAATAATAATAATAATAATAATAATAATAATAATAATAATAATAATAATAATAATAATAATAATAATAATAATAAAAATAATAATAAAAAAAATAATAAAAATAATAATAATAATAATGATAAATACCCCCATGGAGTCGACTCATAATACAGTAACTCACGTGGTGTAATGGTAACACTCTCTTGTAATGCTGACAGGCAGTAACGTCAGATTATCGAAAAAAAAAACAATATACCAGGAACAAAAACTCGTTCCTTTAAGGGTTAATTTATTATACACATACATATATCTACACACATACACACACTCACATACATACATACATACACATATTAATATAAACCTACACACACACACACATACAAATAACTACACCCACATACACACATACAAATAACTACACATACACACACACACACACACATACAAATATCTAAACACACACACACACACACACACACACACACACACACACACACCAGTTAGTTCTGCCTTAGCAACTGGAGGTAGAGTTAACACTTTTCCTTTGGCAGTGGTCGTGTTTTCCCCACTTTTTACATTACAGTCTTGTGTTTCCCAGATCATTGGTTTATTACATTAGTCTGTACGTATTTTTTTTATTATATGATAGTCTGTTTATCCTTCGTCTGTGTGTGCATGTGTGTGTGTAAATATTTGTGTGTGTGTGTGTAAATATTTGTGTGTGTGTGTGTGTGTGTAGATATTTGTATAGGTGTGTGTGTTTGTGTGTAGATAGTTGTGTGTGTGTTTGAGTAGATAGCTGTGTGTGTGTGTGTGTTTGTGTGTAGATATTTGTATGTGTGTGTGTGTTTGTGTAGATAGCTGAGTATGTGTGTGTTTGTGTGTGTGTGTGTGTGTGTGTGTGTATTTAATTATTCCTAGTTATTTGTGTCGTGTTTATCCCATATGTAGTTTTTTAATCTGATATCCTACGCTTTTTCATTCATTAACATTTATGTGTGTGTGTGTTTTTAGATTATGTGTATTTATCCTTTATCATCACATTATTATATTTACGTTGTTCTTAATATTCTACTTTTCTATTTATTCATTAAACTGTTTTTATATATATTTTTTTTATCAAGTGTATTTATTCTTTCTCTGGTTTATGATAAGTAATGTATAATTATTATAATCAGCCTGGCACTATGATTGCCTAGTACAGTTACGAGCATATCTAACAGGTACAGTCGGCGTTGTGATTATTCCCCCTCTCCTGTATGTACCAGTTATAAGTGATGGCAATTGTACTGTACATACACACACGTATTTCCTCTATGTGTACCACCAAGGCCTTCGTGGACAGGATGCGTTATGGGACGAGACAGACCAAGGTAGCCTATAGTATACCCTATGGTTAAGTTCACCCCTTGACGCACCACCACCACAATTCCTTCCACGCTAAACTGGAAGGGTAAAAAAAAAAATTTATATAGGATCGTGGAAAGGTAAAAAAAAAAAAAAAAAAAATCATATGGATCGTGGAAGGATAAAAAAATAATAATAATATAGGATCGATGAACGTTTAGTATTCGAGCTCCGTATCCGTTTCCTTCACGAACCCAAGTTAGGATTATATAGTACAGTCACAGGCATTAGTAAGTACACAGGTTTTTTTTTTTGGTTGAAGCTTCGAACACTCCAATTCACCAACGAAGACGTAATTCCAATGGAGATCTCATTGTGCCTTATTTTATTTACTGTCTCTCTATAGGTATTCGAAGCACATGCACCTGGATACTTATTAGTGCTCGTGACTGTACCTTTCCTTCACTAATTGTTATCATTACCTTTCGTCCAACTTCCTTATACTCGTACTCTATTGGAATCTTTTCATGGTGGTGATAAATTCGTGTACTTTCTAACCAGCATCAGAAGGATATGTTTGACTGGCGAATGTATTACTGTGTTGTACTGTATATACCAAATCAAACAGTTCTTCACGTAATGGATGTTAGAAAAATAAAATGTTACCCACATTCCCTCCATCGTAGTAAATATCATGGTAATAAAGAACAACACGTGTATGATTTTGCAGCATCTTATAATAATAATATTGGAGGGGGCTGAGTTGACGTAAGGTGTTGTGTGATTATATTTTGCTATGATACTGATTTATGTGCTCGATGAAAGGGAAGTATCGGTGGTTATTTGATTGTGGCTATACATTGGTAGTGGTTGTAGTGTGTGTGTGTGTGTGAGTGGTGGTGGGGGTGGGTAGGGGAGGAGGGGGTTTTCAGGCATGGTTGGTGGCCGACACGTTCCCCTCCCCACAACACAATTGTCTTGAATGAGTAGTATTGGGGGTGGTAGTACTGTAGTAGTAGTAGTAGTAGTAGCATCAGTAATAGTAATAGTAGTTTTTGTTGATGTAGTAGTAATAATAATAATAATAATAGTAGTAGTAGTAGTAGTAGTAGTAGTAGTAATAATAGGGGTGGTAGTAGTAACAGTGGTAGTAGTAGTAATAATAGTGGTAGTAGCAGTAGTAGTAGTAGTAGTAGTAGTAGTAGTAGTAGTAGTAGTAGTAGTAGTAGTAGTAGTAGTAGTATCAACTGGAAGGGAACATTATCGCTTTGGAATCCTGAAACACATCACCACAGTGTATCACCTTCCTTCCTTCCTTCCTGCCTTCCTCACATTGACCTTGGCTTGGTCGTCGTAATTCCTGGGTAGTACCGAAACCGCAGTTGAGCGTAACGCAGGAACAATTGAAAGATATAAAAAAGGCAGTAAACGCTGACTAAAGAAAAATAATGAACTGATTTCTGCGATTGAATTCACGCTTTTATAGTTATTATTTATAGTTATAGTTATGTATCGTCCTTAGAGAATAATTAATTAAACCCGACCTGCATGGTTTTTGATAAATGATCGTGAATACCATAAACCCAATCGCTGTTAATTAAGGGGGGAAGAAGTACAGTGTTGGTAAATGATTATGGAGCAACTGCATGATTCCTCCAAACTATTTAAAGCAACATAACAGCATCATTTTTTTTTCATATTGGTCTTGTTTCCTGGCAGACTTTGGAGGAATCAGGGCGCTCCAATTTGCCCATTAACTCCCCTTGATGATAGTAAATTGTAGATGCCTTAGAAACCCAGCTTTAATTAAGAATAGGAACTGTGTCTAGAATCCAATCCCTTTTCGTAATTTTGTTCTTAGGGGCCAGCGGTGTCAAGGAATTAGAGGCTGTTGATCTCCTCATAACTATATATGCCACGGAACAGACATATACTCGCTATAGTTTTTTGTGTGTTTTTCTGATATCCCAGCTTAGAGGAATCTGTAACCTTCAATTGGTGGACCGTATAATCATGAAAGGTTTCTCTATCGTCTCGTCCGTGTGAAGGGGAGAAAGAGTATGTATACGTGTTCAGATGACTCTTCGGTATGATGCTTAGAGCCTGAAGGACGAGGTAGGCAGTGGGCACAGAGCAGAACCTCTTTCTCTCACTCTCTCTCTCTCTCTCTCTCTCTCTCTCTCTCTCTCTCTCTCTCTCTCTCTCTCTCTCTCTCTCTCTCTCTCTCTCTCTCTCTCTCTCTCTCTCTCTCTCTCTATCTATCTATCTATCTATCTATCTATCTATCTCTCTCTCTCTATCTCTCTCATGGCGTGAGTGAGATTTATGTTGCTGCGTTACTTCCTCATCAACCCTTACATGTGCAGTCATTCAGAAAGCATCACTCGTTTCTAACTAACAGAACCCAAGGTCGAGTTGTTGCGGTCATGCAGAAGTGGTATAGCTCAAGGGAAAGACTTTTGATGCTCATCTCCTTTCCTTCCTGTATACCAATTAACCTACAGGAGATATTATAGGGTTAGAATGACTGAAGGGGAGATTTTCTTGGTGGTGAACTGGACGGCTACCACCGATTCCTCCAAACTATACCAAGAAACAAAAAAACCCATTTGTAACATTGAAGTCGTCTGTTTCCTGGCATAGTTTGGAAGAATCAGTAGCCCTCCAAATTATCAAAAAAAAAAATTCCCCTTAAAGCAGGGTATTACGGATGGTAGTTGGAAGATGATACAGAAAGTGAGACCTTGTGGTATATTAACAGTGTGATTGGAGGGGGTCGAGTCGAGCATCTACCACTGGTGTTGTGACGCAAAGTTATAACCCTAGTTGTCTGTTCACGTAATTTGAAGACCGTCCAGTATTCAGCTAAACTTGTATATAGTAATTATTTTGTGTTTCTCTTCATGGTTACCGTCGTGTAATGAATAGGATAATGATGGATGTAAATAACTGGAGGCTACCGATCCTTCCAAGGGATGCCACGAAAGGGACTCTGTCGTATCGTAGTACCGGTATACTACTGCACGTGATCAATGATGTTTTGGTACACTTTTATAGTGGAATTAAATAACCTCACTTCAACACATCATTCACTACAACCAAGTTATTCATAAAACTCATGATTTATAGAGGAATCAGATGGTCTCACTTCAGCCACAGCACTTTATTTATTAATGATTAAACTCGTGATTTATAGAGAAATCAGATGGTCTCACTTCACCCACATCATTCACTACAACCAACTTCACTTATTCATTTAAACTCGTGACGTTACTCATGGCCTGGAAAAGTCTCGATGGGTTATAGGAAAGAAAATTCATGCAGGGGTTAGACTAGACGATGACGATGTTGGGAATGATAGCTGCCAACTGGACATTACAAGGAGGGAGGGGTATTTACTTCCGGTCATCGTCAAACCCCCATATATATATTTTTTATACTGTACAGCCACAATCAAATATCCACCGACACTGTCCTGCCATCGTAGTAAATATCTTGGTTATAAAGAACAATACGTATATGATTTTGCAGCACCTCTTTAACAATAATTGAAGGGGTTGAGTTGACGTAAGGTGTTGTATGATGATATTTTGATATGATGCCGATTAATTTGCACGACGGAAGGAAAGTGTTAGTGGTTATTTGATTGTGGCTGAACATGCACGATTTTTTATTACAGCATATAATGATACGGTATATATTGTGTATAGTTTTCATAGGGAGTAATCTATAAACTGCACTATATATACCAGAATGAATACTCTCCTCCGTATACGCATTTTCTTTTCTTTTCATCCCGTACGGTTTTTCTGGTCATATATTTTCTTCAAGGCTATAATTCCATGACTCTTGTCCGGAAGGCAGTGAGTGAATGATGCATCGTGGTGGTCGGTGTCAGGTTGGTTTTCTTGTGGGGTTGCCTTTGTCACACCTCTGTTCATAGTGTGTGTGTTGTGTTGTGTTGTGTTGTGTTGTGTTGTGTTGTGTTGTGTTGTGTTGTGCAGTGTGTGTTGTGTTGTGTTGTGTTGTGTTGTGTTGTGTTGTGTGTGTGTGTGTGTGTTGTGCAGTGTGTGTTGTGTTGTGTTGTGTTGTGTTGTGCAGTGTGTGTTGTGTTGTGTTGTGTTGTGTTGTGTTGTGTTGTGTTGTGTTGTGTTGTGTGTGTGTGTGTGTGTGTTGTGTTGTGTGCTAGTTGTTGACTTCTTACTTGTCTGGTTGAGGAGGGACGTAAGGGTCAAGGAGCTTCCCGTCTGGTACTCAATTAGACCTTTGTGTGGACTCCCTCGGTAACCTTGGTGCATTGAATTGGGAACGATCAATAACAACGACAACAACGATGTTAATAACAACAATAATAATAATAATAATAATAATAATAATAATAATAATAATAATAATAATAATAATAATAATAATAATAATAATAATAATAATAATAATAATAATAATAATAATAATAATAATAATAATAATAATAATAATAATAATAATAATAATAATAATAGTAATAATAATAATAATAATAATAATAATAATAATAATAATAATAATAATAATAATAGTAATAATAATAATAATAATAATAATAATAATAATAATAATAATAATAATAATAATAATAATAATAATAATAATAATAATAATAATAATAATAATAATAATAATAATAATAATAATAGTAATAATAATAATAATAATAATAGTAATAGTAATAGTAATAATAATAACAATAATAATAATAATAATAATAATAATAATAATAATAATAATAATAACAATACTACTTATAATAACAACAACAATAACACAACAACAACAGCATCAATAATAATTTAAAATAATAATAATAATAATAATAATAATAATAATAATAATAATAATAATAATAATAATAATGAGTAGCCTACGTGCATGATAAACAAAGCAATGGGTCATAATGGAGATTCCCGTAACTTGTCCTGACGTCAGCTTCCCTTCACACACGTCTCTCTCACAGTCTTTCTCATGATGGTGGTGGTCAGGTGCCCCTCCCTCCCTAATTCACTCCCCCATTCACTCCCACTCTCCCTCCATCTCTCCTTCACTCCTTCCCTCCCTCCTTCACTCCTTCCCTCCCTCATCACTTCTTACCTCCCTCCCTCCCTCCCCCCTTCAATCCCACTCTCCCTCCATCTCTCCTTCACTCATTCCCTCCCTCCTTCACTCCTTCACTACCCCCATCACTTCTTACCTCCCTCCCTCACTCCCCACATCCCTCCCTTCTTCACTCCCTCCCCCCTTCAATCCCACTCTCCCTCCCTTGTTCAATCCCTCCTTCCCCACATCCCTCCCTCCTTCAATCCCTCCCTCCTTCAATCCCTCACTCCCCCCTTCACTCTTTGGCACTCCCCCCCCCCTCTCACTGTCACTCTTTCGTCATATCGGATGTTGGAGTGGAATGTTGATATACATGTACGGTCACGATCCAATGTTTTTGTACCTTCCTGGGCGGGATAGGTACAATATATGTCCTAGTAGTGTTTTAGTACTTTAATTTTGTGGCTGAGAAGGTATAGGAATCTTCTTTTACTGTTTATTGTATCTTCTTCTATTTATTCTACATCGAGCGTCGTTAATAAACCTACCTTTTACCGTCACACTAGATGGTTATTCGGAAATCTATACTATAAATGGCAAACCGTCTTTGTTTGTCCGCTTATAACTCCAAAACGGTTATACCTACATCCAAAACCTATACTGGTATATATTCTGAATCACCAACTTTTTTAAGCCATACTACAGCTCCCCTAATGCCTGGGCCAGACCCATCACTGATGTCATGGTTGAATAGCCTGGACATGACACCATGACATGACATGATCATGATAATATGTCTCAGTAAAAAGTTTTAATGAAGCAAACATCTAACTGTTATATTGGTCCTGATTGTATATCAATGAAAACACCCCTCACTGACATAATAATTTAATAAAGTTGCTCGCTAAACTATAAAAAAAATTCTTAGTTCTTATTTATATAGGCATCTTTCCCTGGCAACGTCGGGTACCTCCGCTAGTACTAAATAAACTGTACTTTCAGGGCCCCCTGTATCAGATATAACACAGTACTGTATATAACTACCCAAAACGGAAAGACTTTCTTGTTGGTTGGTTAGTTAGTTAGTTGGTTGTTTGATTGGTTGGTTGGTTGGTTGGTTGGTTGGTTGGGTGGGTGGTTGGGTGGTTGGTTGGTTGGGTGGTTGGTTGGTTGGTTGGTTGGTTGGTTGGGTGGGTGGTTGGTTGGTTGGTTGGTTGGTTGGGTGGTTGGTTGGTTGGTTGGTTGGTTGATTGGTTGGTTGATTGGTTGGTTGATTGGTTGGTTGGTTGATTGGTTGGTTGGTTGGTTGATTGGTTGGTTGGTTGGTTGGTTGGTTGATTGGTTGGTTGGTTGGTTGATTGGTTGGTTGGTTGATTGGTTGGTTGGTTGATTGGTTGGTTGGTTGATTGGTTGGTTGATTGGTTGGTTGGTTGATTGGTTGGTTGGTTGATTGGTTGGTTGGTTGGTTGATTGGTTGGTTGATTGGTTGGTTGGTTGGTTGGTTGGTTGGTTGGTTGGTTGATTGGTTGGTTGGTTGGTTGGGTGGTTGGTTGGGTGGTTGGTTGGTTGGTTGGTTGGTTGGTTGGTTGGTTGGTTGGTTGGTTGGTTCATAAGATTACCCAAACCAATCATCCAAAAAACAACCAATCAACCAACCATACAGGCAAATAAATAACACACAAACATAAGTGATAACAAAACCTTCCTCGAATTCTCTATGCAAAGGAAATAGTTTAATAATTGAAGGGATTTTTTGCAGAAAGTAGCGTTCCTCCACCACCCAGGGTACATTGTGTCACTGTTACCAAAGTGGAACTCAGTGTTGCCATCTAACAAATTAAGATAATAACAATAATAGTAGTAATAACAATAATAGTAGTAATAACAATAACAATAATACACCCAGTACATTCTTCCCTGTAGGCTATTTAACAACATGCAGACACTCTCAACAGTTCAAGGCAAAGGAAAAGGTCAAGCAAGTCAAGGGAAGGAGGAAGGGAAGCACTATCAGTAGGAAAGGTGTGGTCAGGTGGGTTATACGTGGAAATGGATTTTTTAGTGGTATTATTTGTATTTTGTGCTTCCATATCCGTTTTGTGTGTGTGTGTGTGTGTGTGTCGAAGCAGGTGTATGTGTATGTGTGTGTGTGTGTATGTGTGTGTGTGTGTGTGTGTGTGTTGTGGTTAACTTTTGACACCAATCATCCTTCAAGGGTTAGTGCAGTATACATTAATTTTACTACATTAGAGTGCTTCGATTCCTCCAAAGTATTCCAGGAAACAGAACTCGATTAGCAGAAATAATGATGAACTGTTGCTTGGGATAGTTTGGTGGAATCAGAGAGAGACAATTATTATTACCGACTGTTTCATTTATTAAGATTCTCTCATAGTACACTCGTGATAGGTTATCCTTGACCAGAGACGAACGGCAGGCAACACACACACACACACACACACACACACACACACACACACACACACACATACCCTGCATTCGAACTCAGCCTCTATGTGTGTGTACTGAGTGGGAAAATGAGCAATACCAGGCAGGCGATTCGAAGCTTTCTGATTTTCACACTCTGGTCAGAAATGATGTATTACGAGTTTACACGAGATGAATGAGAAGCAAAACTGGGAAACAAACACGGTGATATAATGTGAAACAGGTGAATGATTTTCTTGTATTGATGGGTAAAGAAAACTGGACAATTTCCCAAGATGACAAGTAGTGGTGCTTATATCACTGACCATGGCCACGAGCTAACCATTTAACTGCCTTTGATTACCATTTTCAAGATGCAGATTAATAAATACTGATATATAATGCGTTACATGGGATGAATAAAACATGTCAGTTGGCCAATTATATGTTAGTTGTGTTACGTTATGTTTTTTATGTAGACACAGTGAAAATAGGAGAGGTTGTGGTTGGTTAGTGAGTGTAACACAAGGATGGAGCACAGCACAGCATCACCTGGATCAACCCTAACACCAGTCTGGCCTCACTCTGTGGGACTGTGATGCCGACCAAGATCAGTCATGCAGTCAGTCTCTGTTTGAGCAGCATCCAGTCTCACTCACTCACCCACCCTGCCACTCAGCCAGAGCCAGTTACTCCCGGGACACGTGGGTGAGCGGATGTAGTGCTTCGTGTCCCCGCCTCTTCATTCATGGAAATTTGTTTCGTTCATGCTGAAGCCTAAGGAATCATTGATAAGGAACCACCTCAGTGGGTCTTCTCTCAGTCACCTCTCAACTCTGCTCCGTGGAGGGTCCCGCTTCTCTTTGACACCGAGTGAGTTGTCATGCTGTCGTCGTATAAATATCGAGATTAGATTTTCTTACTATACTATATAAACTAGAATTCCAGGAAAGACCATGGGACCATGAATTAAGTGTCTTGTCTCCAAGGTGTCAGATTCGAAGTTTGTTACCATTACACTTGAGTTTGTGTGTGGTGCTGTGGAATGTGTGTGCGTTTGTGCCGGAAAATAACATAATCATTCTATAATGTCATTGTTTGAACATGAATGCTACGTCAGGTTTTCCCTTGTAGTGTGTGCTTTAATAATTATTAGATTCGCACAGAATTTATTTATAAAACACATGTGACCTTTGTTTATGTATAGATGCATTATAAGTTTAAAGGCGTAAGTATCAGACCATCCCTTATCTGTTGTGGGTTTTACCATTTTTAGTTACATGCACACAAATCTTATTACAGTCCTTAGAAGACCTGAAGTGCTGACAGGGACTTGAAGGCCACTGATTCCTCCACACAGGGCCTCCCTGTATAGCTTATAGGTCGTTTGTTTTGCGGAAGAGATCGCGAAAGAATAGGTAATATTTTTTATTTCACTGACAGTATCCAGAGAGAGGGAACCAGATTATAAAACCACAAATCTTTAGGAAAATATTGTGTTGTCAGGCAAAACAAACAAACAAACAGACAACCGTAGTACATAATATGGAGTGATTAGTATAACAGAGAAAGAATCCCATGCCGTGCCATTCATTCCCTACTCAAACCCACTCACCTGCCCCACCTTACTCCGTTACCAGCGAGATGGTAAACGACCTCATGCGTCAGTCAAGTGAGGTGAAGGTCGGGGGATTATTATTATTATTATTATTATTATGATGTATTTATATATTTTTATTATTATTATTTATGTATTTATATATTTTTATTATTATTATTTATGTATTTATATATTTTTATTATTATTATTATGTATTTATATATTATTATTATTATTATTTATGTATTTATATATTATTATTATTATTATTAGTTATGTATTTATATATTATTAGTTATGTATTTATATATTTATTATTTATGTATTTATATATTATTATTATTATTAGTTATGTATTTATATATTATTATTATTATTATTAGTTATGTATTTATATATTATTATTATTATTATTATTTATGTATTTATATATTATTATTATTATTAGTTATGTATTTATATATTATTAGTTATGTATTTATATATTTATTAGTTATGTATTTATTACTATTATTATTATAGTGAGAAAAAAAACTCATGCACGAAAGATAAAAAGAACAAAAATATATATGGGGAAGTTACGCCGCCCATAGGCACCTCAGCAGACGACCCCCTCCCCTCCTCTCCTGAGTTGAAGAAGTATATAGAGATAAGAGGTAAATTCCTGGATAAACCCTTACAACAACAACCCTATTTGACTCACCCAGTAGAGTTGACGTCATAATGCAGTCAGACCGGTTAAAGGGAAGATAGTATGTGTGTGTGTGTGTGTGTGTATGTAAGTGTTTGTTTATTTGTATGCCACTCACACGCCTCTCATTGCTATGCTCTTAATGCGTATGATGTTGCCTGGTGGTGGTGTTGTTGTGGTGTGGAGGTGGTGGTGATGCTGCCATGAAGTGGTGGTGGTGGTGATGGAGGTGGTGGTGTCGATGGCATTGGTAGTGGTGTTGGTATCGATGGCATTGGTAGTGATGGTGGTGGTATTGGTGATGAAGATGGTGGTACTGGTGGTGATGGAGGTGAGGGTGGTATTGGTGGAGGTTGTAAGGATACCGGCACTGTTAATAATATCGTAAGAAGGATTTGGCAGTGGTGATGGCGGTGTTATTTTTTATCTAAAGGGAAGGGGGAGGGTAATACACTTGTGGTACAAAACATTATATTTATTTTTTATATATAAAATTATAGTACCATTGAAGGCGTCTGTTTTAAAGTATAGATAGGAGGAATCAATAGCCTTTCAATTTATTAACAAAATAATCTTCCCTTAATTAATATGAGGGGATTTATTTAGATTAATATTGTAAAGAATAATAATAATTGTACATCATTCAATCGTCACATATATATATATATATTTTTAAATTAGGTGTATATTATAATGCCTCAGTGACTTGTCTTTATATTTTTTACTTGTGTGTGTCTGTGTGTGTGTGTATTTTTTGTACTTTATGTTGTGTGTGTGTGTGTGTGTGTTCTTTCTTTTTTGTGTGTAATTTTTTTTATTATTTGTTGTCCGTGTGTTTTTCTTTTCATTTTTTTTCTGTGTGTGTGTGTATATATATATATATATATATATATATATATATATATATATATATATATATATATATATATATAGATATATATATTTCTATACTTTTTGTTTTCGGTGCATGTAATTTTTTTTTCTTTGCGTGATACTGTCCTTAGTTACACTAGAGTCCATCCCTCGCCTCACTTCCCTCCCTCACCTTCCACACACTCTCAAAATATACTTTATGTACACTCGGTATGGGAGGCCGTACGAGTGATGCAGCAGAAAGTATGTGTGTGTGTGTATTTTTTATACTTTTTGTTATCTGTGTGTGTATGCATTTTTTTTTCTATTTTCTGTGTGTATTTTTTTTTACTTTTTTTGTTCTGTTTTTATTTCTTTTTATCTGTGTGTGTGTGTGTGTGTGTGTTCTTCCTAATGTTCAACCTTGTGCCTCTCTTCATTATTCCTTCCGTCTCTGTTGTTCTGCTTCCCTTCAGTCCTCTATTAATGCTCTACTACACTATACCTTCACCCCTACCTGCCACCCTTCCTTTTTTCCTTCCTTCCTCCCTTCCTTCCTACCTCTCTCTTTCCTCCCACCCTTCCTACCTCCTTCTTTCCTCCCTTCCTTCCTACCTCTCTCTTTCCTCCCACCCTTCCTACCTCCTTCTTTCCCTCCCACCCTTCCTTCCTTCCTTCCTTCCTTCCTTTCCTATGGTCTACTGCCTTGCATTTTTCCCTAATGTTTTATCTTCCCTCTTCCTGTGTTCTTTCTTTCACTACCTGCCTTCCTCTCCTCCTCCCTCCCTTCCGACTTCTTGTTTTGCTTTCCTCTCTCCCTGTCACACCCTTCCTTTTTATATCTTCCTCCCCTCATTCCTACCAACCAAACAACCTACCTACTAACAAACCAACCATCCATTCCACCCACCTATCTACCAACCCACCCACCCACCTATCTACCAACCCACCAACCAAATTACCACACTACCTACCTAATTTTTGACATCCCTCTGTTTTCCCTCCTCTTCAGACAGACCGAGTGTGTTGAAGGACTATTAATTAAGGATGGGGAGACTACTACTGCCACGACTACTACACGACCTGCCAACAACAACAACAACGACGACGACGATGCTGCTGCTGCTACTGCTACTACTACGGGCCCCTGATGTCAACTCGCAGAGGACGCAGACGCAGACCACTACTCCCACCAGACCCATCGTTTTAGGTCTCGGTCCGGGTGAGTTTGTGTGACCTTTGTTGATCTTAAGGGGGTGTGGGAATAGGGGGACAGGCTTGGGAGGCTGGGGGGGAGGTGCGGGAGTAGGGGGACAGGCTTAGGGGGGTTTTGGGGGGTGTGGGAATAGAGGACAGGCTTTCTACCCACCCCAAGCCTGTCCCCTTATTCCCGCACCCTTCCCCAGTCCCCCCCAAGCCTGTCCCCTACTCCCACACCCCCTTAATTGTGTATTGACGCATTTGCTCTGTTAACAGGGATACAACGGATGACTGTTTGTTCACACTCTGACGATAAGGCGAAGTTGATATAGTTATCAACACGTTCATTATATTAGAGAAATATAATTATCGACATATTCGTTATATTGGAGAAATTAATTTAGATTTTGGACAGTAAAATAGTTAGCAAATTAATAACGCTGTCAATACTTTTAGTACATTAGATGATTTTAAAAGATTTTTTGAAAGTTAGTAAAATGTCCTCAAAAATTTGGTAAAAGAGTACAACTGTCTTTGATGAACAAAAAACGAGGTCATTCTTCACACACACGAAAAAAAAAACCACACCCACACACACACGTCTCCCATTACACTCTTTTTGGGTAATTTCTGTGGTGGACCGCAGACACTGGGACTCATGTTGTCATCAAGGCACCTCATTGGATGACGGTGACTTGCAGAGGAGAAGGAGGAGTTCACATAAAGGTTTGACTTGGGTAGGAGGGAAAGGAGGGAAGGGGACTCAATATCTCAAACTAATATATTCCCTCGTCTAATTTTCTCTCTCTCATATATTTTCTTTACTTACTTTTTATTTATTTATTTATTTATTTATTTATTTATTTATTTATTTATTTATTTATTTATTTATATATTTATTTATTTATTTATTTATTTATTTATTTATTTATTTATTTATTTATTTATTTATTTATTTATTTATTTACCAGACGCCTGTGGGCAGCAGTGTGACTTCGTGTACAACCCTGTGTGTGGTAGTGACGGCATATCTTACCCAAACTTCTGCTTCCTCTCCCGTGCCTCTTGTACCGACCCTTCCATCTCACCCCTCCGCTACGGGCCTTGCTGTACGTAGAAATGGACCGTGTTTAAAGTTATCATTGTTATTATGCATCTTGGTGAAAATATACTGTCTTCCTCATCTCGTTTCTTGAGTGTGTGTGTGTGTGTATGTTTTAATTATTATGCAGTCTATAAGTTACATCACATATTCAAGGGACCCTGTGATGTAGTCAGAAAATTGGAGGTAAATGAGTCCTTCATATATTGCCAAGAAACACTACTTCAAATATTATGGAAGGAGCTTGTTTCGTGGCAAAGTCTGGAGGAATCTGAAACCTCCAATTCTCGCACACACATTGTCCAGCGTTGTTCTCTACACGTACTGTACACAACTCACCTATGTAACTATTTATCCTTACTGTCCACCTCCATCCCTCCGTCCATTCATCTCTTCCTCACTCCCTCCTTCTATCCCTCCATCCCTCCACTCCTCCCTCCATTAATTCCCTATTCCCTTCTTCTTTTATTTCCTCCATTCCTTCATCCATCCATCCACTCCTTTCTTACCCACCTCCATCCTTCTTCCCTCCCTCCCTTCATCACTACCCACCTCCATCCTTCTTCCCTCCCTCCCTTCATCACTACCCACCTCCATCCATCTCTCCTTCCATCCACTCCTTCCTCCTTCTATCCCTCTCTCCTTCACTACCCATCTGCATCCATCTCTCCCTCCTACCCACCTCCTTCCCCACCTCCTTCCCCACCTCCTTCCCCACCTCCTTCCCCACCTCCTTACCCACCTCCTTACCCACCTTCTATCCCTCCAATCCTCCATCCCTCTCACCTTCCATCTATCCATCCCTTCATTCCTACCCACCTCCATCCATCAATATATCCTTTCCTCCACAGCCCTCCCAGACACGTGTAACTTCGTGTGTGACCGTATGTACAACCCAGTGTGTGGTAGTGATGGTCGCACCTACTCCAACCCCTGTGTCCTCATGTACTACGCCTGCTCCACTAGAAACTTTCTCTTCAGGCGGCATATTGGAGAGTGTGGTGAGTGTTTGTGTGGTGAGGGTGAGGGGGGGATAGTGATGAGTGTGCAGGGTGTGTGGTGTGTGTGTGTGGTGTGATGGTGAGGGGGGGTAGTGGTGAGTGTGCAGGGTGTATTGTGTGTGGTGAGGGTGAAGGGGTGGTAGTGGTGTGTGTGTGTGTGTGTGTGTGTGTGTGTGTGTGTGTGTGTGTGTGATAGTGGTGAGTTACTTGTAGTGAGTGTATGGTGAGGATGAGGAGGGATAGTGATGAATGAGTGATAGTGTGTGTGTGTGTGATGAGAAGTACTAGTAATAATATTAGTAGTCCTAGTCCTAGTAGTAGTAGTAAGTAAGTAAGTAAGTAAGTAACAGTAAAACATAAGGACTGGAGTCACTGTACTCTATCATCCACTCCACCTCCGGAAGAACATCATTAACAAGTCTAGTCTATACATCGCTTTTATCATTAGCACAAGGGAGTTCGTCTTTTTTATCTCGTGCAGCAGAGTTTTTTTTTTTTTTTTTTTTTTTTTTTAGAATTTACCACGATTTATATTTCTGTAGCATGTTTCTAGCTAGTTTTTTTTTTATCTGCCCATTATTTTTTTTTTATTTTTTTTTTTGGGGGGGGCCTGTCTTTTTTTTTGTTGACAGTTTGTTTCTACTATTTTTTTGTCTGATCAATCTCTCTCCTTGCTTGCATTTTTGTCTGTTGTTTTCAGGTCTGCATGATCTATATATTGTATCTCTTTTTTAATCGCATTTCTGTTAGTAGTTTTTATTTCTTTTTACCTGCTTATTAATCTCCTTTTGTTTCTCCTCTTAATGCCTATTCACCTTTCTCCTTTGTTTCTCTTTTTACCCACTTATGTTTACCTACCTTTCTCTTTTTTTTTACGAACTCATTATAATATTATCAATGCTTTCCCTTTCTTCTTTTTACCTCTATGTTTTCCCTTTCACCGTCCATTGTCTGGATGTCTGTACGTGGCCACAAATAACCAATATATACCTTACTATTGTATTTCACGTTCACCTACTCATTTATCTCTCTCTCTCTCTCTCTCTCTCTCTCTCTCTCTCACCCACCCTTCTCTCTCTCACCTACCTTTCTCTCTCTCTCACCCACCCTTCTCTCTCTCTCACCCACCCTTCTCTCTCTCTCACACACCCTTCTCTCTCTCACACACCCTTCTCTCTCTCACACACCCTTCTCTCTCTCTCACCCACCCTTCTCTCTCTCTCACCCACCCTTCTCTCTCTCTCTCACACACCCTTCTCTCTCTCTCTCACCCACCCTTCTCTCTCTCTCTCACCCACCCTTCTCTCTCTCTCTCACCCACCCTTCTCTCTCTCTCTCACCCACCCTTCTCTCTCTCTCACACACCCTTCTCTCTCTCACCCACACACCCTTCTCTCTCTCACCCACACACCCTTCTCTCTCTCTCTCACCCACCCTTCTCTCTCTCTCACCCACCCTTCTCTTCTTTTACGTGACAACCAACCAACCAACCGTCTGCATGTATGTACTATAAACAGTGGAGAAGCGAGAGTGTCCCTCCGTGTGCCCAAGAGCCAAGAACCCGGTGTGTGGCTCAGACGGTCGCACCTACTCCAACCCGTGCTCACTACGCCTCCTTCGCTGCGTGGGCAAGGACATCACGCAGGTCAAGAAGGGATCCTGCAGTGAGTGAATGACGTTTAGATAGAATTATACAGTACAGTATAGTTTTGGTGGTGTTGTTGCTGCTTTCATGTTTCTCGTTCGCGTTGTTGTGGCTTCATGAAGTTAAAAAAAAAAAGGTAATGGATTGGTGATGATGATTAACCCCTTGTTGCTTGCTTGTGGTTTGGTTACTAACATTTAATCATAAGTTAAATAATATACGTTATCGCTTTGGTATAATTATTTTCTCGCTATTTTCTCGCTGCTGTTTGTTGACGAAAGGACGAGGTGGTCTCATTAGATTCTGTTGGTAGTGTTGTTATGGTTAGTTTGTAGAATTTATATATCTTGTTATTGCCTGTAAATAATTATAGTCATGTAAATATTGCTTTCATTTGTTATTACTAGCGATTGGAACATGCTGTGAGTGAGTGAGAGGTCGCGATGAGGGTAAGGATGGCTAATGTACTGTATGTTGTTCTCTTTGCTTGGTAGTGTACTGTTTTTGTGAATTGCTAGTTGTTGTTGTTGTTGCTAGTTGTTGTTGTATATATAGTCGCTTGTTAGTAGTAAATATAAAACTGCTTGATGATGCTGTTAACTCGTATATACTGTAAACGTCCGCTGGAAGGCTGAAGCTTTGTGGAGAAATAATCCTGCTTCGTTGAAATGTGTGTTATATGTGGTTAAGTTTTTGTGCTCTATGGTGATTGATATTTTCCATGTTATTGTTATCAGGAGCATCAATATTGCCAGTTACAACTCGCTTTGGAAAAGGGAGAAATTCGGGACGCAAAACCTCCAGAAAGGGAGATGTTACCGGGAGAACAAGAACAACAGGTAATGAAAAGAACAGTATGTGCAGTGATTATGCTTTTCGTTCGTCGTGCCTCAATTCAGCTTAAGGGACCCTGTGATGTAGTCAGAAAATTGGAGATAAACGAGTCCTTCAAATATTGCCACGGAACACCACCTATAGGGAAGGAGCTTGTTTCGTGGCATGGTCAGGAGGAATGAGAATTTTGTCTGATTTTCATACTCGATCACAGGGTCCTTAAAATTCGCTCTTTTCGTTATTTATCGCAGAATTATGCTCGCCATGCAGCTGTTAAGAAAAAGGAATTACTAAGCATTTCGTTTGTCTACTCTTACAATGCTTATAAACCACCTAAGTGACTGCTCGTGCCACAAAAACAAAACAATAGTGAAAGCTATATAGTCATGTAAGAGAAACATTGAAGTGAGCAACATTAAAGCCGAGAACTTTACGCTTTCCTGCTGCCAAAAATGTTTCATAGCTTTCAGTTTCGGAAAGTTTCTTGCCTCTCAATTGCCAGAGGTGCATATGTAACTCTATATTATCGACTTTATACACTTTTGGTGCATTAGAGCGCCTTGAAACAGGACAAGATGAACAAACGTAATGGTGCATTTGTCCTGTTGCTTGAAATGATTTGGAGGAATAAATAACCATAACTTTATTTCACCCTTAATTATTAAAGTTTTGTTCTTGTCTCGCCAAGCAGAGTATACTTGTTTGTTTGTTTTTGCTTCGTTTGTTTGACTTTGTTTATTTGTTTGCTTGTTTGTTGTAGTTTGTTTGCTTACTTTTGTTTTGTTTGACTTTGTTTATTTATTTATTTGTTTGTTGTAGTTTGTTTGCTTGTTTGTTTTTAAGTATAATACATTTTCTGCTATAGTCCCCTACATTGAGACATACTTTAGTATATCCATAGCAACTCTCAGCTTCCATTGTGAGTATAACTGTGTATGTTTTGTATTGCTGGTTGACATTATACACTTGATCCCTCATACAACATCATATAGGTAATTATTAATGGGGGTAGTGTATGGTATTGGCAGGTCTGGAGCAACTGAATCCTCCAAACTACTCCAGGCAACAGGACACCATTATTTGTGCTAATCTGGTCCTGTTTCCTGGCATACCTTGGAGGAATTAAGGCACTCCAGTGTACTTAAGGGACCCTGTGATGTAGTAAGAAAATTGGAGGTTAGCGAGTCCTTCAAACATTGCCACGAAACGCCACCAATACCGAAGGAGCTTGTTTCGTGGCACAGTAAGGAGGAATCAGAAGCCACCAAGTCTTATACACGATCACAGGGTCCTTAATAGAATGTGTGTGAAGCTTCCGTAACTGGTTTTTAATTAGAGGTAATTATTTTTGTAGTGGAAACAGTGATTACAACCAACAACTTTACTACCCTCTTATTATAACTAACAAACAGTATTACACTCTCTTCCTGTGAATTAACAACCCGGCTGGATGGTGGTACAGTAGTGTGTGTGTGTGTGTGTGTGTGTGTGTGTGTGTGTGTGTGTGTGTGTGTGTGTGTGTGTGTGTGTGTGTGTGTGTGGTGACATGCTGGTTGTGTTTCCCTTTCACTCGACAGCATCCCTGGTTGTTCGATCACATGACGTCCTATTTTGATTGTTCCACACACTGTCAACATCAATTTCTCTGGTTGGTTCATCGTAAATTTCTCCCACACACTCTCTTCATCATTTTTTTCCACACACTTTCCTCATCAATTTCTCTGGTTTGCTCGACGTCTCATTTTGTTTTTTCCTCACACTCTCCACATCAATTTCTTTGGTTTGTTCATCGTAAAATTTTTCCACACACTTTCCACATCAGTTTCTCTTTTTTTTTTGTTTTTTTCGACGTCTCTTTATTTTTCCACACACCATCTCTATGCACTCTACACATCAGTATAAAATCACTCTCTTTATTTCCAGTGTACATACAACGATTTTTTTTTTTTTTTTTTTTTTTTTTAGTTTCGAATTTGTGTAACAGTGGGATGTGAGACTCTTAACAACAACATGACTAAAATGTGTGTGTGTGTGTGTGTGTGTGTGTGTGTGTGTGTGTATAAAAATATATATGGACAATTGTTGAAACCCTGCTCCATCCTCAATAGTCCAATTGTAATAATAATATCCTCGTTTAGAGTCTAGAAGTAAGGACGAAAATGCTAGTCAGAAGCGTGTCATTTTCGCCCATACCAGCAGGTTGAAATTCCGTACTTGGTGTCCGAAAGGGGTGTCCTCATTTCACACAATACATGATGAATGAAGGGTTACAACATCATTATTATCTAACACATAAATATACTTTTTTCCATGCGTGTTCTGGATGAGTAGAGGTTTATGGTGGTGGCTGGATGGTTGCTTCTTTTCTCCCACATTAAATGAATTATAAAGAGACCATTTTTTTTTTACCCCCCTCACCATTCCGTCATTATACTCCTACTACTACTCCCCCACTCCCCCGTAGGGAGGTATTGCCTGTAGTAATGTGGGCAATATTTATAGGGTTTTCGCGCCCCTTCGGCCCCAGCTTTCAGTTCTTCAACTATCCCTCTTTTCTTTTTATTTCCTTCCTGCTTGCTGTCACACCTCTCTATCACCTTTTTCTGGCGCTAGAGGACCTCGATGTTGCGGCGCCTAATATACACCAATCAACAATACTCCCCCACTCCCTCTGTCATTATATTACTACTATTTTTACTCTACCTACCCATCCCCTTCCTTCATTATATTACTATTATTTCTACTCCACCGACGCACCCTTTCCTTCATTATATTACTATTATTATCTACTCCCCCCACCCCACCCGTATTCGTCATTATACTATACTACTACTCACTCTCTTCCTTCGTCAACAGTGAAGTGCCCTTTGACATGCACCCGTGAGTACCTACCAGTGTGTGGGAGTGACGGCGTGACGTACCCGAGTCAGTGCGTGTTGGAGAGTCAAGTATGTGAAGGCAAGGTGGTCACAAGAGCATACACCGGCGTCTGTAGTGAGTATTAGAGAGAGAGAGAGAGGGAGAGAGAGAGGGGGGGAGAGAGAGAGTAAACAGATGCGCATTTTATACTGTAATTATTTTCACCTTCGAGTTCATGTTATTGTTTCATGTTTAATTTTTTTTATTTGTTTTCTGTTTGGAGTGAGAATATGATTTACCTAAGATATCAAATTGATGAGGGTCATTTACAGGTGTGTGGTGATTATGTAGTTATGAATCTTTATCATCACTAAATAATTTACAGACTATTATTATCATAGAAATGTTTTCAAATTAATACTTTCCCAGATATTTAGAAAAAAAGTTCCTAATTGATTGAAAGATGTTCAAATGTATATTATCATTATTATTATTATTATTATTTGTAGCAATAGTAGTAGTAATAGTTTATAGTATTATTACTATTACTATTATAGTATTATTATTATTAGTAGTAGTTATTACATTGATATTATAAAATTTATTATTATTATTAAAATAATTTTTCGTTAACAGAAGAGACTGATGCTCGTCGCCCCACCCCCAGCCCTCCCTCCTCTTCACCAGCACGCCCCCCAGCACCCCGCGCCTGTCCCACTTCATGCCCCGGGGGTCAGTACTCCCCGGTGTGCGGCAGTGACGGCAGGACCTACGGCAATGACTGTGTGTTAAGGATGGCCTCGTGTCAAGACTCATCCATCACCAAGGTCTTCAATGGAGAGTGTGGTAAGTCCTGAGGCAACTGATGACAAGGCTTGGAGGAGGAGGAGGAGCAGGAGGAGGAGGAGGAGGAGGAGGAGGAGCAGGAGGAGGAGGCGTTGCTGTAGTAATTTGGTATATCTTAATAATAATATATAATAGCAACTTGATATAACTTAATAATAATATATAGATAGTGATGGGAGTAGTGGTGGATTGCAGTGCTTTTTTTCTATAGCTAAAAATGAACTAATCATAATAGTATATTCCCTTTACAACATGGAAGTAGTAGATTGTAGTAAGTTTTCTCTATATAACTAAAAGAGAATTAATCCTAACAGTATCTTGTATTGATAACATGGAAGTAGTAAATTGTAGTGTGTTTTCTCTCTTTATATACTAACTTTAGGCAATTAACTGGAATAGATATTAGTATATTGCATCTACTGTAATAGTGATTAGTGTGTGTACTAACTAACTAACTAACTAACTAACTAACTAACCCTTGGGTATATTGAGTGTGGACTAGTTAATAATAGCATGGGTAGAATAGCAATGATGACTTCTGGAGCAACTGATTCGTCCAAACCATTCCAAACAACAGGCCACCATTATTTTTGTCAATTTAATCTTGTTTCGTGACATGCTTTGGAGGAATCAAGGCACTCCAATGTGTACCAAATGTATGTCATCTCCTGGATGTCGCTTACATTGTTTTACTTGCTATGCTTGATGTCTGTAATTTTGATAAGATATATATTTTTATAGTTATATTTTTTGACTATGCCTTACTTGTTAGATTAATGCTTATTATTTTTATATTGCATGTGAATTGTTAGGCAAAGTCCACATCAGGAAAAAATGGTTGTAAACATTGCTTGCTTGTCATCTGCTTGACGTCAAAAAGGGTGAACTATAAACATAATTTAAACATGTGAGCGAAAGTCAACTATATTATCTTTTTAATTTTTTGTATGTTATAATCCATCCATAAATGATATCATAATGGGAATGGAATAATTTATCAGTACACAGGCCGGCACTTCACCCATGTAGCCTCCTCACTTAATTAAGGAGATAGTATACTTTTGGTACATTGGAGTGCCTTGATTCCTCCAAACTATACCAGGAAACAGGAACAGATGGACAATTAGAATGGTGTCCTGTTGCTTGGTATAGTTTGGAGGAATCATGTGCTCCAGATTTACCAGCAGTGTACTACCCACTTAACGTTTGTGTTGACTGTTTCTTTGCAATGTTTGAGAGAAAAGTTTCATGATATGGACAAAGGCTTTAGTTACCGCTTTATTAACACTAATTATTAAGTTACTTATTAGCTGGTGCTTTAATTATTAGAAAACCCTTTATTAACTTAACAAGATGCTATTTTTATATAAAGCTGTAACTTTTGCATGGAGAAAATTAGGTACTGTTTTCCTAGCTGAAATAATTTCTTAGTTAACCATATGGAAATGACTCTTAAGCAAGTCCTATTCTGAATACATGTGTTCTTCGGTTTGGAGGATAAGGTACAGTTACGGACATATGAAACTGATACACCTGAAACGGGGGACCTTCATTGATCATAAATTATAGTGTATAGAATGAGACGTTGTGTACAGAGACGAGTCCTGTTAATGAGACGTTGTGTACAGAGACGAGTCCTGTTAATGAGACGTTGTGTACAGAGACGTTGTGTACAGAGACGAGTCCTGTTAATGAGACGTTGTGTACAGAGACGAGTCCTGTTAATGAGACGTTGTGTACAGAGACGAGTCCTCTTAATGAGACGTTGTGTACAGAGACGAGTCCTGTTAATGAGACGTTGTGTACAGAGACGAGTCCTGTTAATGAGACGTTGTGTACAGAGACGAGTCCTGATCTCTGCTTTAATAAGGGGACCGTTTAAAGTGTGTCTGTTCCATTTTGTGTCCGTAACTGTACATTTTCAAGAAGAGTGTCATGGTGCACCTGGAGTCTTGTAGTTGTACCGATTATTAATGGGTTTTAATATCAACATTAATTGGTTGTAAGGATAACATCTGCAGGGTTAAACAAGTACACAAATAAACCTTTGTGTACGATGTTAAAATGAATGCTGCAGTTTTATTTCACAGTGAGAAACTTTGACAAGGAATTTTAAGTTAAGTTCACTTTCTGAGCAAATTTAGACCCACGACACTACAAATATCGGACACCTCATTGATGCTGTTCTTGAATATGGACTCCAATTCTTGTGAGGCCTTCATATAATAAGTCTCCTGTCTTTCCCAATAATATTCTTTTTGAGTGTAAACATTGCATGCTATATTCATGGATCTCGGGCAACTATAGTAGTGACATACGTACATAATGTAGTAGTATCAGAATTAATATATGATGTAATATGATAAATAATACAGTTACTGAGTGCAAAACAGATAATGCTTGTATCAGTCATCCTCTTGTAGTGCTGCATGAAATACAATGATAAATTTATTAATAGAGTAAGCTACGAGCCCAAAGAATAAACTTTGGCGTCCTGACACATCCATAAAATGCTAAAGTGTGCGAAGAATATTTAATTCATTATAAAATATTCGGACAACTTTAATAATAGTGTAGATTTGTATAAGTAACGGTAAGGAGTCGTGTAACAACCAGTGAGATGCAATGTACTAATGTCAGTTGTCAAAGCTTCCCTTCTGTTCCAAATAAATAAGAGAAAATCAACCGTGAATGAACCGGGCAATGAACTCCTCCATGGTGCCTCAGTGTCCAGTCCTTACCATTGTTACCAACGCGGACAATTCATTACAAAACCTGCATCACATCCGTCGTGGAAGTTCAACGCTCTCCCTTTGTTGAAATCATGCCTAAAAATATTAAAGTATACACACACACGCATTACATATCTAACAGTCGGTGAGGGATGTGCTGTCAGTCGCTGGTGGTAAATTACGATAAACCGCGATATAATGAAAGGTATTTGCATAATTCTCTGACGATTTTCTAGTAAATGGGAAACACTTGTGATATTAAAAAGTTCATTAAGATATATATACTGTATATTATAATGTTCACTCAAGCACCTGTTTCCGCTTTACACTGTCATAGTTGCTTTCGTATTGATTCCTGGGCGTCCTACAAACTGGAGGACAGAGAAATCTTGCTGTGGTCATAATAATAGAGGAAAATTTGGTCCTAGCGTGATGCCTTCCCTTCCCTACATGTAAACTGGAGGACGGAGAAATCTTGCTACGGCCAGAAGCGAAGAAAAGAGGAAAATTGAGCACAGAGAGGACAACAACTTACTATACTCGTCAAGGCTAGATACAAACAATTTTACCCTTGACTGACGCAACACGCACGCCATCATCGTCACTCATGCATTTATCCATCGCATGACGGTATATACATCCATTGTCACTCTTTCACATCCATCGCCTGACTTTTATTTATCGAGATACACATCACGTCACTGAGTGTTTCCTGCATGTAGCATATAATATTATATAGCTTTCACACCATCGCCACACTTTCTTACCTCTCGTCAGTTTCTCGTCTACACATACACAGTCGTATACACACGCCATAAATACAATACGCTTTCTTTATTATATCCCCTTGGTGGTTATATGTATCTGATTCAGTTAGGATGACTGTTTGTTTTCCTGTGTGTGGCTTCATGGAGTATAAAGTATAATTATATACAGGGGTAGCGAGAGTAGATTAATTTATAATTATATTTGTTATCAACTATTTAAGGCAATAGGGAGTGTGGTATAGAAATGTAAAAAAGAGACTGCAGGAAGGGTATAAAGTGTACTGTACATGTAGGACAGTAGTGGGACCTGCTATGGTGTATGGATATTGGGGATGGAGCTGCCAGATAAGAGGAGAGGAAGGCTAAAGAGAGGGTTTATGGATGTGGTGAAGGAATGATGGATATGCCGGTGGTTGGTGTGACAGAGATGGATGGATGGATGGATGAATGGATGCAGGGGACAGTGGGAGATGGAACCGTATGATCTTAAAGAAAGTTGTAACGTTGTGTGAAGATAGCTGTGTGTGGGTGTGTGTGTGTTGTTATGGGCAGTAGTGTTAGGTCAAGACGTCTGCTCCTCCTCCTTCGCTTCTGTGGTTATGATTATGTGTTGCCTCATGTCCTTCATTTTCCTCCTCCTCCTCCTCCAGGCTCACCTCTACGCCCTTGTCCAGACGTCTGCTCCTCCTCCTTCGCGCCTGTGTGTGCCAGCGACGGCGTCACCTACACCAACGACTGTGTTTTGAAGGCCACCACGTGTAGGAACCCCTCCATAACATTTGTATCCAGTGGCTCTTGTGGTACGTCCTGCATCAGGTCCAAGGAAATATAAACATTAATTGTTATTCATAGTTCTCTACCTCGTAATGAATGAAGCTCGTTTGTTCAATACGGAGGAAGAGGAGGAGAAGGAAAATGAGGAGAAGTAGGAGAATGTTGGTGTTGATGTTAAATGTTGAACAGACTACACATTACACTTCTACAACAATAAACAAGTTATATATAAAATGATGCACTACACTTGCAGCACTTCCACAAACATCTTCTCACACTACTGTACTTTTCTTCACCAGACTCGGCCACTTCAGCCCCTCCTTGTCCCACCGTGTGTCCTGCCACCTTCCGACCCGTGTGTGGCAGCAACGGCAGGACCTATAGTAACCAGTGCGCCCTCAACCAAGCCTCCTGCAGGAACCCAGAGATCACCAAACGTAGCGAGGGAGAGTGTCGTGAGTTCACCACAATATTATTATGTCACCAGCACAACTTTGTTTCATGTTTATAATTATGTTGAAGGGTAGTAACTTTTTGTTTTAATTATTATTATATGGGGAACTGGCATCAACTCAAAAGGGATTTAATAGGACATATGTAGGGTAGTTAGATGCTTTGCTTTTGATGCATCCAGATTGTGTTGTAAAAGCAGACGACTTCAGTATGGTTAAACCAGTCCCTTTTCCCGCAGCGATAGTGACTACTACCCCATCACTCCCCGGGAACACCAACACCAACACAGGCACTGCAGGTGGTAGTGACTCAAACTGTCCCAACCAGTGTGCCCGTGTGTATGCCCCTGTGTGTGGCAGTGACGGAGAAACCTACTTCAACCCTTGTCTCCTTAATGTGGTCGCCTGTAGAGATAAAAGACGCATCACTATTACAAATCAGGGACGATGTGGTAAGGGTAGTGTTGTTGGAGGCTGTACTCTCATTGTTTTAAATACATATATTTTACAGTATGTACATTTACAAGTACTGTGTACAAAATATAATTGCCGAGTGTTGGTTTGGCCTAAAGATGGAGGATAATTTTAATTGGGTAGAACTAAAAGTTCCTCGTATGTTTTAATTAATCTTGAAAATAATTAGTGGTTTATATGAAATGCTTAATATTTAACAAGCTTAACATTTACTTTTATACAATGTTGGTTAATTTAGCTCCAGCTCTTCTTGAAAATATTGCAATGTATTGTTATTTATAGTAATGGGCAATATTAATTTCGCTCGCTGACAGATGAACAGACATCTCAAACTTCCATTAATGTAGTGGAGACTCAGACAGCCACTACTGGAGGAGGAGGAGGCACCACTGAGGACACCTGTCTACGAGATTGTCCCTTCACCAACAATCCCGTGTGTGGCAGTAACGGCGTCACCTACACCAACGAGTGCACCTTGGCTAATGCACGCTGCAGAGACACTACCCTCACTCAGAAGTACTCAGGCTCTTGCATCGTTGGGTAGGTTCCATTCAGTAATTGGATCCCTGGAGTTTGTTTACTAAAAATACTGAGTAAGGTTCTTGTATCATCCATTCAGTAATTGGACCCCTGGAGTTTGTTTACCAGAAGTACTGAATAAGGCCCTTGTACCATTGGTTAGATTCCATTCAGTAGTTGGACCACCCCTGGCTGGAGGTTGTTTACCAGAAGCCCCCATCACGAAAATTTTACCTTCAGATTTTTAGCTCCGGCCTCAGCCAAGAGCTCAAGGTCTTATCGTAATTATTGTTCTTGTTGTTCTTCTTCTTGGGGGGACAACTTCTTAAAAGAGCTTCAACTGACTCACTCACTCACTCACTCACTCACTCATTCTTCTTGGGTCGACCATTTCTTAAAAGGGGTTCAACTCACTCACTCATTTCACTTGAATCATTAAGAGCCGGAGCTTTTGAAGGGTTTTCCTTCATGTTCTTGTTTACTCCATCACAGGGTCTTTTAATTATGTTAATTAGTCTTAACCTTTTTCCCCTGAGTTTATCATCAAGATAATTTCTGAAAATAATAGATAGATATACACTGCCTCACCCCTCAAATACTTCAGAAATAGATTTTTAACTGTTGTTTGTGTTCTACTTGCAGATTATAGCGTTAAATTACTGGCCACACCTTGGAGTTCTTAGATGTAAATGGTCCCGACCGAACAGCTCATTGCAATAAAGATCAACAAACTATCAACACATAAAAAGAGGAAGTGTTCCAGCCAAACCAAACCACGCGGTACAACAGTTGTCAATGATCACACCTCCTTGCAATAAAGATCAACAGATTTATAGAAAGATTTTTATTGATTGATGGGTGTGTACATGTAGTAGTAGTAGTAGTAGTAGTAGTAGTAGTAGTAGTAGTAGTGGTGGTGTTGCCACGTCACCCAGTAGGCTACCGTGTGTGTGTTTTAGGCTCTTGTGGGCCCTAGGCGAAATGTTCTTTGGGGGCCCCTATTTTGCCAAATTTCCAAACACTTTACGGTCTGGAACAGTTTTAAAGGAAAAGGGGCTGGATCCAAGAAAAAAATAGGAGACTACCCTCATCCGCTCCTCACTAGGCGACTGCCTAGTTGGCATGGAGCTAGAAACGGCCCTGTTTGTGTGATTGAGGACGGAGTAAAGTGGAATGAAAGGTTGGATATGTTTATATTATATACTTCATTGTATGGAAGAGAAAGACTTACTGCAAGAGTAAAATTTAGTGTATTTAAACATTTATTTTTTCTATCCTTTTGTACAAGCCCTAACACTCCTCAGGGGAACTATAAATGGCTAGTGATGGTAGTGTGTAATTAATAAGTTTAAAAAATAGGAAAATATGTATATTTATATTTAGAAAAAGAGGACAAAGATAATATATCTAAGAATACACTTAACGACAATATGTTGGGTTTGATTTATAAGAGAATGTCATGAAAAGGATGGTAAGTAAAGAGGAAAAGAAAATGAGGAATGAACGAACGAGAAAGAAAATGATGCTCTGTGAAGAAGGACTAAACCATAAAAGTTGTTTATTATACTTATCCTGTGTATTTGGGTTTGTAATAACCATAAAAGTTGTTCATTTGATTTCTTCCGAGTGTTTGGACTCGTATTAAACCATAGAAATTGTTCATTAGAATGTAATAATCTCTCAATGATACTTTAGGTTACGTGCTTAATGTATGATGTCAATATAATAAGAAAACCTAGTCTCACTCACTGTGCAGAGTTGTGTACATAATATTTAAAGGGAATGGACGCCCCCAAAGTCTTGAGTATATCATTTTCCGATCATATCTCTCTATTTCTGGCGACAAATAACCAAAACTATTACCACACAGTGACCACAGACGTAGAACACTCGAACAAACTAGTATATCACTAGATTACCAAATTAATGGTTGTCTCTTGCTTGTAATAGTTTAGAACTTTAGAGGAATCAGTTGCTCCAGAATTACCACCAGTATACTGCCACCTTATTACTTGGGGAGAGACTATTGTTGTGAAGAACTACGCAACATTAATCAGATAAACGTAATGTACAGTTGCCGACGAATGGATCGAGGACAAGTACCTCGGTAATGTGAGGGTTGTAAGCCTTTTACATTTGGCAACGCTGTCGTTCATATTATGAATCTTTATCATGGTGTTTATTGGTCTGGAGGATCGAAACAAATATGAAGATTTGTCGAGATAAAAACAAGTCGCGAGCTGATGGGATGGAGACACGAGTACACTCATCATGGGGTAATTTCTACCTGACGAGTTATGGAGGGGTCAAGTGAGAGAGAGAGGAAAAGATGGGGGCAGGTTGTGGAGGGGCTGGTGGAGTGTTGCCACTTCTGAAACATCATTGTCCCGAATGCAGTATGTTGAGGCATGGTTCTCTGGTGAGCACCTTTCCTGCTTCAATAATCGATATAAAAACATATCACCTGTCGCCTGTGGACTTTGTGATGAGCACTGTTACAGACACGTGTCTGTGGAATGTACACCCACGCACCAAAGTTTTTGTACCCCCATAGTGAAAGTCAGGGTTAGAGAGAGGGAAGACAAACAGAATGCAGGCCACTACAGTGTTGTCAACTCTGGCCAAGATAGTATTCCCGAACCATGAGTTGTGAAGCTCCATTTGAGGCATTCACTGGTTGGAGGGAGAGTTGGAAAGGGGGATAAGTGGAGGGTATAATTCCCAATCCCCACACACCACATGGGCACACAGGCATACCTACTGTGGTGGGCGATATATCTTGTCATAACATTCCTGTACCACCGATTCACCTACGTGCAATGCCTTTTGTGCATTTATGGTGAGTCGTATGGTAATGTTTGGGACACTGGGTTGTCTTGGTTCAGAGGAAATGCTGTTCAGAAGACGGATGAGTCCACCTTTTTAGTGGAACAACTGAATCCCTGAGAGAAGGTTTAGAGTTGAAGATTAATAGTCACAAGCTGTCCTGTGATCCTGATCTTCCTCCAACTTTCTAGTCTCCCTTCAATACGGGAATTGGCGTATGCTTCTCTTCCTCTTCCTATTCTTTCTTCCTTCCTGGTGAGGGCTGGTTCTGTCCAGAAATGAGGAATTTGGCATCCTCTACCACCCCCTGGCCTGTTCTATCTCCTACTATTTCTCAATAATAAATTAATAAAATTCTCATTCCTTCTGGGTAGCTGGTGTTGTGTGGCACAACAGGTGAGGCAACTGTTGATGGGTTAATTAGCTTGGGGGTACAGCCATGGCTGATAGTGCTTGACCAGGGTATACAAGGAGTGGTGGAGAGCAACTGAAGTACTGAACTAAGTTCGAAAATGTGAGTCTTTTAAACCTCTCTCAATGTTGAGAATGGTTTGGAAAATTCTCTTGATCGAACTCTGTTGAGTTGCTCTCCAACACTCCTTGTATACCCTGGTCAAGCACTATCAGCCATGGCTGTACCATTGTGTGGCACAACAAGGCAGGTTATGGGTTCATTGGCTCTGGGGTAATATACCATTGTGTGGCACAACAAGGCAGGTTATGGGTTCGTTGGGTCGGGGTACTGACTGTGAGCCAGTTGTCCCATCTTCTGTTGCCTTCGATGAAACATATCTCACTATCTCCATGACTCCCTCTTGGTAGGCCGAGCATCTGAGCAGCTTCGGTCAACCAGACTCGGGACTGCTCGAACAATAATGAAAATATTAACATTTCACAGAGTAACGTTGAGTCAACTACCACCAGGTGTCGCCTTACCAGCCATTTAAGTGACACAATATGTCTTGCATGTCAAAAAACAAACTATGCTAAATACTATTTACTTTCCTTCATACTAATGCTTATCATTTTGCAAATTAAATCTTATATTTACAGTTACTGAATACAAAGGTGTGTATAGCATTCCTATCAGGTAATGGCAGTGTAAGATATACTTAACAGTGGTTATACAGACCTTATCGAAATTATTAGTACAGTATTTATAATTTTTAGTAACATAATGACAAATTAAAATAAAATTCATTAACGCAACGAGCGTGTATGACACTTCTTTCATTATTACATACATATGAAGCATAACCTAGCAATTATTGTCAATAGAAGCTAATAAGATTAACGTCTGATATTCATACTGAGACTAACGGCCGATTTCACAGTGGCTTTACATTGTTATGATCCTCAACAACCACACTTGACAGTCTTCATTATATCCACCAATTTACTTTCAAATGAAGCATCCGTTAAAGTGATAACGAGTTGTTCGGTGTTCAAATGGTTTAGTTTGATTCGGTATTCATGTTTACTGCCACCAGAGGTCAGTTTAATCTCTTGGCCTGTGTGTGTGTGTGTGTGTATCCAATAGTTTCCACTCCACGTCGGGAACAGAAGTGATGAGTGAGGACCGGTCTGACGGAAGGCTCAGTTTACCACCAGCAGCGAGTGTGGAAGGAAGTGATCGTTGTGGAGGGAAATGTGGAAGGAAGTGATCGTTGTGGAAAGGAAGTGTCTGTTGTGGAGGGAAGTGTGGAAGGAAGTGATCGTTGTGGAGGGAAATGTGGAAGGAAGTGATCGTTGTGGAAAGGAAGTGTCTGTTGTGGAGGGAAGTGTGGAAAGGAAGTGATCGTTGTGGAAGGAATTTTTGATAGGAAGTGACCATTGATTCTTGGTTTACTTTAAGTATGCTTTAGTGGACAAAAATTTACTTCTCTAAGGGGTAACTTTCCGTTATTTTACAAAGGTTTTCAAGTACATTACTTTTATTATTCTTTCATGCAAGTTGTTTACTGAAAGTTAGCTCTGGATTATTTATTAATTTACAAGAAATATGGAAGTGCTCCATAATACACAGGGGTCTAATATGTACAGTCGTGGTCAATAATAATCATCCACATAGGGGTATCTCAAACAATTTACTGTCTAATGTTTTCACGTTCACATATGATGTTTTTATTTTAAGTAGTGTGTAGCTGCTTGTAGTAAATCTAAAGATGGTAGTTAACATATTTATTGGAAAGTTTATCATCTAAGGAACAGAGGGAAGCTGTCAGAATCTTACGTAAGTTACCCCTATATGGATGATTATATTTGACCACGACTGTACATAGTCTGTTCGTTAAGCCAATTGGAAAGTTTTAAGTGTTGTTTTGTCCCACTGAAAAGGGATTTTTTTTTAATTTCAAATGTTTATTTTAAATTCTTAAATACATGAAGTTGTAGTGGTGGAGGTCCAGTTCATTGCACCGGGTGGCATTTGTTTGTATCGGGATTCGTTGGAAATCTTGTCTACTGTCATACTGGAGTTACGGAGGTTGATCATTATAAAAACAAATATTAGAGCTGCTATAGAACAAAGTGATGTGGATATGGTCAAATTAAAAAAATCGAAGCAATTACAGTAGATGGTTTGCTTTGGCGAATCACTAATGGTGTATATTAGATTTATAAGCCTAATTAGGTAAAAGAAAATGTTGAAAATATACTCTAAATGTAACGATGCTTACCAATCTTAAAAGTAAATGTTCTATCATAAGTTTTTTTTTCAAGGATTAAGTATTACCATCGCTGTGAATATATTACGGACGTTGGATATATTATTTTTGGTGAGAGGATCGATCAAAGTGTAAGTCTCGTTGTGTTATCAGTGTGCAGTGTGTTTTCGATATTTGGAGGCCTGCTGGTTTTGAGAAGTTCCACACGCTCTTCTACTAAAAGTTTTGAATATAAATGAGGAACTTGAGAAATATTTGAAGTGAAATGATGGAAGTTTGTGTAATAATTTGTGTTGGTCGGTGATATCGGTGATTAGAAAAATGGTTCGTTCCAATTTATAGTGAAAAATAGAAATGGAAATCAAACTACAACACAATGTGGTCGTAGCATTTTTATGTATAAATGAATGATGCCAGTGAACTGACAGGTGGTTGCTCATGTTTAAAGTCCAATAAATATAAACTACATTAATTATACCCTGAATTATTTTTACTCGCCAGGGAAAATCTCCTTTTTACTTCTACAATAAAATCTGTTCAATAAAAGTTAGATCAAAGTAATGAGCAAACCCAATTGACAGTTCACTGGGATCTGTTGTAAAAGTTTCAAAAGAGTGAAAAGATTACTTAAAGTGAACTTAGGTGAAGGTTTATGTGAATAATGAAAGTGAGTATCATTGCTGTAAAGGTTCCAAGAAAAGTGAAGATTCAGTAAAGATGAAACCAGTGTGAAATAAGCTGAGTACAGTCTCCAAAAATTTCCCCCTGGAGTTAAAAAATAAATAAATTAAATAAAGCAGTTTCAAAGATGCTCCGAACTTGTTCAGTGAACGATGAAGGTTTCTTCTGGTGTTTGATCATATGATTCAACTGCCGTCATCTGTCCACAAGACCTTGGCTACCTCTCTGGTCAGAGGTAATGTATCCTGACTGTACCACATTGCAGTTATGTTGACCCACAGTCCTGTTAAGTGTAAGTAACGGTGAATATTTCTCGTCTATATGGTCGACTCTCTTTCCTTTAAGGTGGTAATTCTGTTTTGGTGCTTTGGAGTGCCTAAATTCCTCTAAAGTATGCTAGGAAACAGGACCAGAAGAGCAAAAGTAATAAGCGTTCTGTTGCTTGGAATAGTTTGGAGGATTCAGTTGCTCCAGATTTACCATAACAGAGTGGGTTGCCAGGCGTACGATAAAAGTGAAGTATGTGTAATTAATTAGTGGGATGTTTTTTGTGACTAAAATGTCCTTTGTCCTCCTTCACTGTCACGCACTTTCCGTGGGTGTATTCCTGGCGCTGTAGATGGTCACATGACAATTTGTATAGCATGAGTCTCTTCATTTAGATATATAGATTTCCCCCAATCTTTTTCTTGCCTTATTTGAGTGACGAAAGCTCATTTAGTATGTGATGCTATGTAGAAGCTGTAAGTTTATTGATTTTTCCCTTTATGTGCTTAACTCTTCACTGTTTTCATAATTAGAATTTGTGATGGCAATAATACTCCCCATATCACTTAAGGTAATGAACAATATCTGGTTCGAGCCCTAAGAAATGTATGTTATAATGAAGTGAAGTGGTTAACAGCAGATTTTCTTTCTAGTGTTGGTGGGAGAAAAGCGTATGGATGGGGTGTATTGTGGCAGTGACTGGCTGGTTGACTTGCTCCTTCTCCTCGTGGTGGCTAGTCTTGTTTTGTGAAGGTTGTACTGGACTCCTGAAGAACCAGCCAGTGTTATGGTATGTATCCATCCTTGCAGGGTATACAGGAATGTTTATGGATCCCTGCAGGGTATACAGGAATGTTTATGGATCCCTGCAGGGTATACAGGAATGTTTATGGATCCCTGCAGTGTATACAGGAATGTTTATGGATCCCTGCAGGGTATACAGGAATGTTTATGGATCCCTACAGTGTATACAGGAATGTTTATGGATCCCTACAGTGTATACAGGAATGTTTATGGATCCCTGCAGGGTATACAGGAATGTTTATGGATTCCTGAAGTGTATATAGAATGTTTATTGAAGTGAAAATATTACAGCTTGTGTGTGAGATGGAGTAAGATGCTTAAAATTTAACTGTTCAATCAGTCTTGTATTTGGTATACGTTCTACTCTTAAAGTTTTGTTTGCAGGAAAGAGTTAGATAAAAAGTTGTTGGTTTGCCAAATAGTTTCATGGAAGTAAAATAAAACATGACTGGTACTTTTATCAGTCTATAAAATTGAAGTTAACATTAGTGAAATAATGTAAATAAGTGGACTAAAAAAATGTGTATAAAAAAAATTGCTCTTTGTGATAAAAATGTGTAGGTGAATCTCCTCTGTGTACACTGTTGTAATAGAAGACAGTGGTTTAATAGGCTGGTGTTGCAATATAAAGTTGTTGTGGAAAGTAAATTTACGTAATGTTTTATAAGAAGGTAAGGTAATTATGTAGGGAATAATGAAAGTATAAGTATTAATGCATATCATATTTCTATTGGCAGACCGGATGTATAGATGTTGGTAACGAAACTGAAGACACCAGGAAAAGGTAAGTAAATACATTTCATTGTTGGAGATTACAGTAGTGTATGAAACGAGTGTTGATTCCAATATAAAGTAAAACTGGGTATTAATATGGCTAGATATGAGATTAAAAAAAAAAAATTAACGTTTATATAATGACGTAACTGATGTGAAATAATTGTAAACATATAATTTGTCATGGGAAAGTCTATTACTATTTAAGATTAGAGGCTTATTGTTACAACATAATTGAATATAGGTGAATGTTTTGATGAAGGTTGTGGCTAATATTTGTTTGTCATTACAGGTGTGTGTGTGTGAGGAGAGATGAGGTCAATGCACCAGTACACAACACTCAGTCTTTACCGGTTGAGTGGTCCAGCATCGTGCGGACACGTGTACTGGTGTGGGGCTCCTCATCTCTACCAGGCTGCCATCACAAGACTTATACACACACCAACCAGTATGGACGGTGAGCCTTTCAGTGTGCAGGCTATGTGTATGTGTGTTTGTGGTGTTGTCATGGTGAGATGTGATCCCCCTCTCCCTTGGTGTGGGCCAAGGGGGAAGTACACCCTGCCAGTGCCCGAGGGACCCTGTTAAGGCCCCCGTGGGTCCCTTCGGGGGCCCCGTGGGGGGCCAAGGGTTTCCCGGAGGCATAAGGGTGACCACAAAGTTGCATTGAAGTAGCATATCGTTACTTTGATATGCCCGAATACGAATTTCTCATTGTTTTAGTTTTTTTTTTTTAATATCTTAAATATGTGACTGGTTTTGTATGTTTTCCCGGAGACTTTCGGAGGTATAAAATAAAGGTGGTGCATTAGTACACAGGGTGAGAATAAAAGTAAACGGACTATTTGTTGGTTTTATTAGAAATATAAAATGGTATGGTTTTCTACTACACAAGTAAATATATGACTTGAGAAATGCAAGCCAAGACATGAACACATGCACAATGATGCAACATAAATAGAAAGATGAATCTAGATATATGATCAATCTACCTAGAAATATATAGAATAATATAATATAGATAGATGGATAAAATTATATTATATTATATAGATAGATGGATACAATTATATTATATTATATAATATAGATAGATGGATACAATTATATTATATTATATAATATAGATAGATGGATACAATTATATTATATTATATTATATTATATAATATAGATAGATGGATACAATTATATTATATTATATTATATTATATTATATAATATAGATAGATGGATACAATTATATTATATTATATTATATTATATTATATAATATAGATAGATGGATACAATTATATTATATTATATTATATAATATAGATAGATGGATACAATTATATTATATTATATAATATAGATAGATGGATACAATTATATTATATTATATTATATAATATAGATAGATGGATACAATTATATTATATTATATTATATAATATAGATAGATGGATACAATTATATTATATTATATTATATAATATAGATAGATGGATACAATTATATTATATTATATAATATAGATAGATGGATACAATTATATTATATTATATTATATAATATAGATAGATGGATACAATTATATTATATTATATAATATAGATAGATGGATACAATTATATTATATTATATAATATAGATAGATGGATACAATTATATTATATTATATAATATAGATAGATGGATACAATTATATTATATTATATAATATAGATAGATGGATACAATTATATTATATTATATTATATAATATAGATAGATGGATACAATTATATTATATTATATTATATAATATAGATAGATGGATACAATTATATTATATTATATTATATAATATAGATAGATGGATACAATTATATTATATTATATTATATAATATAGATAGATGGATACAATTATATTATATTATATTATATAATATAGATAGATGGATACAATTATATTATATTATATAGATAGATGGATACAATTATATTATATTATATTATATAATATAGATAGATGGATACAATTATATTATATTATATTATATAATATAGATAGATGGATACAATTATATTATATTATATAATATAGATAGATGGATACAATTATATTATATTATATAATATAGATAGATGGATACAATTATATTATATTATATAATATAGATAGATGGATACAATTATATTATATTATATAATATAGATAGATGGATACAATTATATTATATTATATAATATAGATAGATGGATACAATTATATTATATTATATAATATAGATAGATGGATACAATTATATTATATTATATAATATAGATAGATGGATACAATTATATTATATTATATAATATAGATAGATGGATACAATTATATTATATTATATAATATAGATAGATGGATACAATTATATTATATTATATAATATAGATAGATGGATACAATTATATTATATTATATAATATAGATAGATGGATACAATTATATTATATTATATAATATAGATAGATGGATACAATTATATTATATTATATAATATAGATAGATGGATACAATTATATTATATTATATAATATAGATAGATGGATACAATTATATTATATTATATAATATAGATAGATGGATACAATTATATTATATTATATAATATAGATAGATGGATACAATTATATTATATTATATAATATAGATAGATGGATACAATTATATTATATTATATAATATAGATAGATGGATACAATTATATTATATTATATAATATAGATAGATGGATACAATTATATTATATTATATAATATAGATAGATGGATACAATTATATTATATTATATAATATAGATAGATGGATACAATTATATTATATTATATAATATAGATAGATGGATACAATTATATTATATTATATAATATAGATAGATGGATACAATTATATTATATTATATAATATAGATAGATGGATACAATTATATTATATTATATAATATAGATAGATGGATACAATTATATTATATTATATAATATAGATAGATGGATACAATTATATTATATTATATAATATAGATAGATGGATACAATTATATTATATTATATAATATAGATAGATGGATACTATTATATTATATTATATAATATAGATAGATGGATACAATTATATTATAATATAGATAGATGGATACAATTATACTATACTATATAATATAGATAGATGGATACAATTATACTATATTATATAATATACATAGATGGATACAATTATACTATACTATATAATATACATAGATGGATACAATTATACTATATTATATAATATACATAGATGGATACAATTATACTATATAATATACATAGATGGATACAATTATATTATATAATATACATAGATGGATACAATTATATTATATAATATACATAGATGGATACAATTATATTATATAATATACATAGATGGATACAATTATATAATATAATATACATAGATGGATACAATTATATACCTAGATAGATAGAATTATATTATATACCTAGATAGATAGAATTATATTATATGTAGATGAATCTAGAAAAATATATTATATATATATATAGATGGATATCAATATAACCACCAGATTTTCATTTACTAAAATATATTTCCTTAACATGCCTATCATTATTGACCATGACTGCAAACTCTTCATTTTTCCATTCATCTCACATAATACTTTTCCTGCACCTCAACGCGTATTTATGATGGCTCATGTACAACACTTTTTTTAACACCATATACCACTTGTGTTGGCCCATAATCTTATCATGTACCCACCTGGTTCTTGATGTCATTATATTCCTGGAGATGCTGAGGGAAGGTGGGTTGAATGAACACTTCTCCAACGTCTTGAGTGCCGCTTCAATGTTGTCTTGGAGAGCTGCATGAGGGAACAATTTTTGTAATGATTTAACCCTTTCTCAACAACAACGTCGTATACATATTATATAACTGTTGGTCATGACTTGATCCATTTTAAACAACTTCGTATACATATTATAAATTATGTTGATTACTTGACTCATTTACAAACAAAACATGTTAGGTATAACTACGTGTCACTCACCACCTTCCACTAGAGCGGAGAGAGCTGCTGCTGTATTGTTGACGTTACTGTCCTCACTTTCCTTGACGCTCTTTTGGTGCCGTAGTCATGTTTGTATTGAAACAAACACCATTTCCAGTCCTTCAGAATTCAATGCAAAACAAAAATGTCAACCATAAACTAAAGCATTAAGGACCCGCTTCACCTAAAATCCTTAACATTAAAACTGTTTTGTGAATAGCATTCGTTCTCTGTTAATAAGTTTCCTGCATCACAGTTCGAACCACGAACGATGTTATGGACAAACTTAAACTATTCACACAACCCTTTATGCCCATTATTATTTATCAGTGTTGTGATAGTATTATAATGACATTTTTATCATCTGAAACTCTGAGTAGCTGCTGCCAAAAAACAATTTTAGCCAACCTGAATATCATTCCATGCTTACCAACCCAACTATAGCAACACGAGTGACCCCTGACACAACTATAGCAACACGAGTGACCCCTGACACAACTATAGCAACACGAGTGACCCCTGACACAACTATAGCAACACGAGTGACCCCTGACACAACTATAGCAACACGAGTGACCCATGGCACAACTATAGCAACACGAGTGACCCATGACACAACTTACCATTAATAAAATATTTTCCCTCCGAGTGTTGACACTTTTTTGACGAATTGTACAGCCCAACACAACTTTCTCAACTGCTCAATACTAATAATACTTCCTGTAATTCATTTATCTAAAGCGTCGACTCCTAACTTTATAGTAATAATAATAATCTACAAAGTATTTTGAATATTTTGCTTGGTAACTCCTATGAATGCTTACATGGCCATCTTGGTGATTTACTCTTTATAAAGTTAGTTTTCCTTAAGTATTACAAACTTCTCATAAACTAATGACTCTGAAATACGTAGTGTTGTTATATCACCCTACACAGGTAACATTATCACGTATCACAAACATACAAAACTCATTACTTTACACTGCACTTACATATCTATGCTATAAACAACAAACAATAGTTTTCAGAAATAGCACATCGAACACTTAATATACACTCGCAATTCAAAATTTGTGTCCAGGTCTTGTTGAAGATTCGAATCATTTGATAAACTAGTGAACCAATTACAAGACTTATCTTGTTTCATATTTGCTTCAGCTCGCTTAATAATCGATCACACTATTCGAAGCAAACCTAGATACATATTTTGGATTGCGAGTGAGTGAGTGTATATTGACACCCGTAGTTTAAAAAAAATTGAGGGCTCTTACTGGAGCTCTATGAACGCTCCAAACTACTCCAGGCAACAGATTCCCTATTAGAAACACTGAAGCGTTTTGGATTATTTGGAGGGTTCATAGAGCTCCAATAAGAGCCCTCAAATGTTTTAAAACTACGGGTGTGAGAACTAACCAGGGAGACGAGAGAGGCGGGGGTATTTTGTTGTGTTCTGAGAGAGGCGGGGGTATTTTGTTGTGTTCTGTGCGAGGCTTGAGTGGCAAATGTGAACTACAATTGAATTCCCTCTGTCGTCACCTCGGTCGCGTCCCAGTCCTCGCCTCGTCTTCGGCTTCAGCACAATGGAAGGTTGACAATCAAACATATTAATTTCTATTCAATTAAGACAGATTCGTTGGTGGACGGGTAACGAAAAGTATTTGTAAGAACTTTGCAGTGCAAGATTTAATACGTAAACAACACTGAAATAAAGAACACAAACATATAATGAACAAAACCGAACGTCATAGTGGATGAAATAATATTCTTAAAACAAATCTATTCCGATACAGTCTTCCCTAAGGAAACGTTGGATAAACTGTACTAACCTTATTTAAACTAACAGATTAATGGACAAATATTCCATCCCCATTCAATCCAATTATTCCACTTTTAAGGCCTCCATACACTATGTCAATCATGCCTGCGCAAACCGGATGCCATGTAGTGAATATAAATGCCCCATTATTACGTTATTTTCACAATGTTTATATATACAAAACACTACAGTACACATACTTTATACTCCAGTATTGTATTGTAGTGAGTTAATTAGTTTCTTATTCCAAGGATAATTATTAAAGTTATGTAAATAATCAATTTAAACAATTCTGTATCTTTCCAAGGCTGTCAACTATGCATGGAACGTGGCGGTCGCATATCCTGAACTTTTGACTATCCAACTTGGTAATATTACTCAGAATAAATGACGTGGATATCCATACATGTGTTTTATTCATCCCTTTAAACTCGGGCCCAATATATTTATACATAAGTGTTTGTGAAATAAAGAACTACATCTCAGTCTGCTTCAATAGACATCAAATCCTCTTAATCACCAATTCCCCTGACATGTAATACAGTTTTACCATGATAAGAGTTGGTGTACATACAGTATGTTTATCTGATTAATGTTGCATAGTTATTCACAACAAGAGTCTCTCATAGAGTTTTTAGAAAGCAAAGAATATTGACCACTTGTTGAATGAATCAGTATAAGTATGGTGGTGGAGGTGGGGGCCAGGGCCAGCATTTATTAAGGACCCTGTGATCGTGTATGAAAACTGGAGGCTTCTGATTCCTCCTGGCCACTCCATGAAACAAACTCCTTCCATATAGGTGTGTGTGTTTCGTGGCAATATCTGAAGGACTCGTATAACTTCAATTTTCTGACTACATCACAGGGTCCTTAAACCTCTCAGAGTTCGCACTTGTTCGTAATGTTTGTATTACTGACTTCGGAACTGTTTCAGGCCCATTTCGAGACCACTAGTGGACCATTTTCCTCCTCGTGCAGTTCGTATATGAATCTATGTTATGGTTTCAATGCTGTGCCAGGTTCAATAAATATAGTCGTTGCCATAAATGAACGCTGTCGGACCAACGTTTAGGTTAAGAATTGAGCTTTACTTTGATAAACACGGGCTCAGGTTGAACGCATTGAATGTTGTCAAAAACGAATAAATACATACATACATACATACATACATGGTGGGTCATTTAAGGAAGGAATTAACTTAACTGTACATTTACTTACAACGTAACATACCGTAGGCTATTTAGAGGTTGTGGTCATATGAGGTAATCGAGGCCAATCACATATTACCTAAGGGGACCGTGGTGTAGTCACAAGATTGGACGTTAGTGAGTCCTTCAATACTGCCACGAAACACACACACCTCTAATGAAGGAGCTTGTTTGGTGGCATAGTCAGGAGGAATCAGAAGCCTCCAATTCTCGGTACATCATTACAGGGTTCTTAAGCTAGTGGCCTTCATTGTAGTGATTACCGTATTCGATGAATGGATCACACACACACACACACACACACACACACACACACACACATGTACGTCTCCTCGCCTGGAGAAATTAGTCACAAGGTCATCTGAGAGAGAGAGAGAGAGAGAGAGAGAGAGAGAGAGAGAGAGAGAGAGAGAGAGAGCAGTGTTTCAGTTATTCCCTTACAGGATTACAAAATGTTATGTGGTGATTGTATTCAGAGTTAAAGGAAAATCATGTAGTTTCTAAAAGGATACTCCATACACTACTCATGAGTGTGTGTGTGTGTGTGTGTGTGTGTGTGTATTCCTGGTGAGTCCTTAATTAACGATATGATGGATAAATAGAAAAAGTACTTCCATAATGACTGCAGCAAACGAAAAAGACAATTATTATGCATGTGTATGATAACTGCAGACAATTTTACGCTGACGTGACTCTCTCTCTCTCTCTCTCTCTCTCTCTCTCTCTCTCTCTCTCTCTCTCTCTCTCTCTCTCTCTCTCTCTCTCTCTCTCTCTCTCTCTCTCTCTCTCTCTCTCTTTCTATCTATGTGTGTACTGATATAACCTCTCCATTAAACTCCCCTACCACACAACTTTGAAGAGGATAGCATACATTTATAGCACAGTACATTAGAGCGCCTTGACTCCTCCAAAGTATGCCGGGAAACAGGGAAAAATTGACCCCCCCTTCCCACCCAAAAAAAAATAAAAAATAAACAAATATATTGGTGTCCTGTTGCTTGGAATAGTTTGGAAGAATATAATAGTTGATCCAAAAAAAAAATATATTGGTGTCCTGTTGCTTGGAATAGTTTGAAGGAATATAATAGTTGATCCAAAAAAAAAAATATATATATACTTATGGACACCTCTTGACCGTGGACCTCTTACTTACTCTTAGAAGGAGAGGAGGGATGAGGGAGGAGGGATGAGGGAGGAGGGATGAGGGAGGGATGAGGGATGAGGGAGGGAGGAGGGAGGAGGGAGGAGGGAGGAGGGATGAGGGAGGGAGGAGGGAGGAGGGAGGAGGGAGGAACGAGTTGCACCTGAGACTGACTTTTTGTTTGTTTTGTTTTTTAAGCTTGGTTGCCGCATCATCATCTAACCACCGTAATGGGTGAGGCTGCATCAAGGCCGAACCACACAACTACTGCCTCTACCTTTCCTGAGAGAGAGAGAGAGAGAGAGAGAGAGAGAGAGAGAGAGAGAGAGAGAGAGAGAGAGAGAGAGAGAGAGAGAGAGAGAGAGAGAGAGAGAGAGAGAGAGAGAGAGAGAGAGAGAGAGAGAGAGAGAGAGAGAGAGAGAGAGAGAGAGAGAGAGAGAGAGAGAGAGAGAGTGTGTGTGTGTGTGTTTGTGTGTGTATTGGAGGGGGGCAGTCTGTATGTATGTATTTCTGTCTGTTTCGTTCAATTTTCTTTAGTCCGTTGACTCATGTGTGCGTCATAATGATTATTTCTGGTGTTTGTCTATTATTCAAATCTTTTGTATTTTTCTTATTCAGTTCTCTTGTTCGTTTCTTCCCACCATAGGGAGGTATTGCCTGTAGTGATGTGGGCAAGGCCTTTTGGGTTTGGGCGCCCCTTCGTATCCAGCCACTCTCTTTTAGGTCTTAATCTGTCCCTCTGTTCTTTCACCTTCCTTCCTGCTTGCTGTCTCACCTCTCTATCACCATCTTCCGGCGCTAAATGACCTCGCTCTTATACTGGGTCTAATATTAATCAATCGTTATTTGTCTCTTTCCCTTCTAACTCACCTCTCATCAACTCCTTTTAACTCTTCTCCTGTTGACTCGAATGTCTTTTAAGGGGAGAAACTCTTACTAATTAACAGTTAAAATAGAGCTTCAGTGAGTCTTCCAAACTATGCGGCAAAGCTGATTCCATATTAGTATCATTGAGGTGATTAATTTCCTGGCAGAGTTTGGATGGCGTTGACGAAATGAAGGTACGATTTGCTACATCAATCTTTAAAATGGATACCGTGTCCAAGAAAACAACAACAGTATACCCTCCCTTTAAAACATACCGTAAAAATTTAACATATTGACCTACTTACCCCTACCCACCCATCTCAGGTACAGTACTCACTCCTCCTCCTCCTCCTCCTCCTCCTCCTCCTAGCAGACACACAGCCACCGGGAAAGTACTGTACTATAATAAAAGGTCAGTAGCGGACCTCGACTGCTCTAACCTCAAGAACTTTCTCCACAGCTTCTCCGGTGCCACATTGGGTCGTCGTGTTGAAGACATAAAATTACAGCCTTCGTGCCAGACGGTTGCTATACTCGGATGTAAATTGTTATGGACAGTCAAGAACAATCGTTTTGTTGGTGAAAGGGACGTTCAAGTGCCTGTGGTCGTAGATAGTTAAGTAGTATCGAGAGCAATTGTTTCGGTACCTCCCCTTTATAGTAGTGAGAGGGACGTTGAAGTAATTCGTTATGTAGTGTCAAGAGTAATTGCTTCGTTACCTCCCCTATGTAGTAGTGAGAGGGACGTTGAAGTAGTAGTGGTCGTAATTCGTCATGTACAGTCAAGAGTAATTGTTTTCATTACCTACCCTATATAGTAGTGAGAGGGACGTTGAAATAGTAGAGGTTGGAGATGGGCTGGACGGACGAACAAACACTGACAAGGTTCATGGGAGATCGACAACGCTTCATAATGACGAAACAAGTGTTGGAGTCGAGATGTTGTTTGGTTATTAAGGTTATTAGGGTTTTGGTACAGTACATTGGAGCGCCTTGATTCCTCCAAAGTATGCTTGGAAACGGGACCAGATTAACTAAAAATAACTATGTCCTGTAGATTGGAATAGTTTGGAGGAATCATTTGCTCCAGATTTACCAACTCTGTTCTTTCTCCTTAACACCTATCGACTCCATATTGGTCATGAAGGCGATATAATTGTAGAGTGAGAGAGTGTATGTATGCGGGTGCGTGTTGAGAAGTTTACAGTACGTGTGTGTGTGTGTATGTTTGTGGTTTGGTGTGTGTATGTGTGTGTGTGTGTGTGGTGTCTGTGTGTGTAGGGGTGCGTGTTGAGAAGTGTACAGTACGTGTGTGTGTGTGTGTGTGTGTGTGTGTGTCTGTGTGTGTGTGTGTGTGCGTGTGTGTGTGTGTGTGTGTTGTGGTGTCTGTGAGTATGGTTTTGAGATGAATGAACCACTCCGTCGCCATGAAGTATTAATTAACAGACTTGCCCAACTGGTTCATGTTTTATTCGTCTGTTACGTCTCCATCCTAGACTTGGACCAGACGACCACCTCACTCTCGCTAGGGAACTATTGCTCTTGGTTGTATGTGCGACTCGTGTTTACTTCTTACTACTTCAAACACTTAAATTAACAATAACTTCTGACATCTCTTGCCACCAACAACAACACCACCACAACAACCCCAACATCACCACAACACAACACCCACAACACTAACACAACATCACCACCACAACATCACCACCACAACACCAAAATAACACCAACATCACCAGCACAACATCACCACCACCACAACAAAATAACACCATCACCACCACCCCATCACCACCCATCATTACCATCACCACTGCCCCACATTAGCCCATCACCTTGGTTCACGCTGGGTATGGATGACGAGGTACGAGGTATATATAAGTCGAGTCTAATAATCACAGTTAAGTGTAATTATAGTTAAGTGTAGTAGTACCATTTTACTTTCTATAATGTCAGACGCCTGTGTTATGTATCCAGCAGAATTCTATTGTCTTACTGGAAGGAGGAAATGATTAAGCAACTCACACGAGGCCAACACAGTAAAGTTATTAATAATTTCTGATCATTCCATGCAACAGAGAGAACAAGAAATAAAACAAAAAGATAATAAATAAATAAATGAAATATAATAAGAAAAATAATAAGGTTAGTAGATCCCAGTACAACAATTTCTGGCCAGTCAAAATGAAAGACAAAAAAAAAAAAAAAAAAAAAAAAATAGTGTTACGGTACGTGCATTCCCAGAAGGCAGAGGGACCGCTACAGTGCAAGGTTTGTTGGGTCAAGGATGCCTGGCTGGAGAGAAATGACTGTCTGTGGGCCTGTGGGTATGTAGGGTATTATATAGTACAGTGGTGTGAAGGGTGTGGCACTCGAACACCTGTGAATTTCCTTCGTCCTCCGTCCCTTAGGCCAGTAGTTTAAAAAAAAATTATGAGTCCTTACTGGAGCTCTATGAATTTTCGAAACTATATAACTATAACTATAACTATAACTATACCCATAACTATAACTATAACTATAACTATAACTATAACTATAACTAACTATAATGAACTGACTGACTGACTCTGCATGGCACCACTCCTTTACTCAAGCCATACAGACTGGAACGGTGCCAACTCATAGCTCAATATATCAAGGTTCTGTTGTGGGCAAAATGAAGATTGATTGATTTTGATTGATTGATTGATTGATTGATATTAGGCGCCGCAATAATGAGGTCATATGGGCGCCTCCAATTTGTACTAAAAAAATAAATAAAAACAAACCACCAACATAAATAAATATATAATAATCAATTCGTATGTTCGATTCTGCTGCTGGAAAAATCAAGAATTGTGTTTTTGTTTTGTTTTATTCGTCTAACTTATGCTATACAACACATCACAATCATCTACTCGTTTAATTAAGGGAATAGTATTCTTTTGATAGAGCCTTACAAACCCTCTTAACCAATAAGAGTCCGAAATGAATAAATTAGTCCCCCGTTACTTTTTTTTAGGCCACCAAAATGTCAGGGCACCATACGGTCAAATAAAAAGAGTTCAGAGGTGACAAAAATGACGTCTTTCCTTCTGCCCTTTAATTGAACAACATTTTAAGTCGTGCAAATTTGAATAAAAAAATCAGACTAAACACACACACACACACACACACACACACACACACACACACACACACACACACACACACACCACCACACACACCACACACCACACACACACAACACACACACACACACACACACACACACACACACACACACACATACACACACACACACACAACAAGAAATAAAGACAGTGTAGCTAGAATAATCGAAGCAGAACAATCTCATCTTCTGGTGGTGGTATCATTCATTCATTTATTCATTTTATTTATTATCCTTTACATGGCACGAGTAATAACGAGAGGCTGCATCACTGTGTCTTTGTAACCTTATTAAATGTGCATCTCAGATCTTGCTTCACTCACCCAATGTTGTCATCAATCATAGGTGGTCGTGAATGAGGTGATGACTAGGCAGTGTGTGTGTGTGTGTGTGTGTGTGTTGTGTGTGTGTGTGTGTGTGTGTGTGTGTGTGTGTGTGTGTGTGTGTGTGTGTGTGTGTGTGTGTGTGTGTGTGTGTGTGTGTGTGTGTGTGTGTGTGTGTGTGTGTGTGTGTGTGTCTGTGTGTGTGTGTGAATATTTGAGGTTTGGTCTCCTTAAC
>JAWZYT010003290.1:5000-34385 GCA_034508575.1 Petrolisthes manimaculis
AATAATAATAAAAATAATATATATAATAATAATTCAATAATAATAATCATAACAATACTACTACTACTACTACTACTACTACTACTACTACTAATAATAATAATAATAATAATAATAATAATAATAATAATAATAATAATAAAAAGTATAATTAATACATACCCAATTAAGTTAAAAATAGACCTCTGTTCATTAAAGACTCGAAGGTCATTATAGCAGACAAACAACAACAACATCAACAACAACAAAGAACAACAACAACAACATCAAAGGACTTAAAAGGGATATAGAATTGGTGTATAATTTCCACTCTGAATATTAAAGTCATTATATTCCCCAAAGCTAAACAAGAATAAATGAGATATAATAAGGATGTGTTTGTTTGTTTGTTTGTAGGAGAGAAAGAGAGAGAGTGAGAGAGAGTATGTGTGTGTGTATGTGTGTGTGTCCTTGTGTATATGTGCAGTTTCTAAGTCTGGAGTGTGTGTGTGTGTGTGTGTATGTGTGTGTACAATTTATAAGTCTGGAGTGTGTTTGTGTGTGTGTGTGTGTGTGTGTGTGTGTGTGTGTGTGTGTGTGTGTGTGTGTGTGTGTGTGTGTGTGTGTACAAATTACAAGTTGGCCCCATGACAGGAAATGTGGGAGTGAAGGGTGTTGCATCCCATGAGACGAGGGTAACGAGAGAGATGACTTGTAGCTCCCTCTGGACGAGACCACACACACAGACACACACACACACACACACAGAAACTGCACACAACACAGACACTGTACACAACACACACCTAAAGGTACACAACGATAGACACTCAAACAAACAAACAAATAGAAACTGCACACGACACACACACACACACACACACACACATACACACACAAACAAACAGAAACTGCACACGACACACACTAACAGATACTGCGCACACACACACACAAAATCTACACATACACAAAAACTGCACACAACACACACGTAACTGTACACGACACATAAACATACACACAAACAGAAACTGCACACGACACACACACACACACACACACGTAACTGTACACGACATAATCATACACACAAACAGAAACTGCACACAACACAGACGCTGCACACAACACACACAAACACTGCCCACGACACACAAAATTTCTGCACACACACATAAAAAAAACTACATACACACACACAGACGCTGCATACGACAAACACACAGACCTAACGGTACACAACGACACACACACATTATATATAACAGAATCTACACCCACAAACCCACACACACACACACACACACACATACAAGAGAAGGAGAGTGAGTGTTTAGAGTGAAGGGTATGAGAGAGACAATTGAAGAGGGTGTGTGTGTGTGTGTGACAAGTAAACAATATGGCCACACAATAAACTGGCACTGACTGGAAATAGGCACTGGGGACTGACAAGAACTGGAACTGGGTACTGATTGGGACTGGGAATAGGGACTGAGTGGGACTGGGGACTGAGACTGAGACTTAGGACTATAACTGCATGGGTACTGACTAGAAATTGGAACTGGAATTGGAACTGACATGGAACTGGGACTGACGAGGGACTGGAACTGGGTACTGACTGGAACTGGAACTGGGTACTGACTGGGGGGGAATCAAGGCTCTCCAATGTACCTAAAGTGTACTAATATATTACCCCCCTTAATTATGGACCTTGTGATCTGGTGTGAACATTGGGGGTGGCTTCTGATTCCTCCTGACCATATATACCTACCACGAAACAAACAAGCTCCTTCCATATACGTGTGTGTATGTGTGTGTGTGTGTAGGTGTGTAAGTGTGTGTGTGTGTGTGTGTGTATGTGTGTGTGTGTGTGTGTGTGTGTGTGTGTGTGTGTGTGTGTGTGTGTGTGTAAGTGTGTGTGTGTGCGTGTGTGTGTGCTTCGTGGCAATATTTGAAGGACTCATTTACCTCCAATTTTTTTTCTGACATCACATACAGGGTCTCTTAAAAATGTTGTTGTTGTCGGTGGTGGTAATTTTGGAGTAACTGATTCCTCCAACCTATTCCAAGCAACAGGACACCATTATTTTACTCATCTGGTCCTGTTTCCTGGTATACTTTGGAGGAATCAAGACACTCCAATGTACCAAAAAAGAATGACCACCTTAACTTGCATAGAGGGGAGTCGGGTACATTCGCCCCCTGCATCTTTTTTTGGGGGGATGGGGGTCACAGGGGTTAAGGGGGGGGGTGATGGGGGTCAAGGGGGGGGGGGCGAAATAGGGGTCAGGTCAGGGGGGGACAAGGGGGAGGCAGAGATAAGGAAGGAAGGAAGGAAGGAAATGAAGGGTGAAATATGAGGGTGAATTGGGTGTGAGGAATATATTTAATGTCATGTGGAAATGGGTAAGGGAAATGGTTAAGGGAAATTGGGTAAGTATCTAATAAAAAATAGGTAACGTAAATGGGTAAGGTAAATGGATAAAGGAAATGGGTAAAGGAAATGGGTAAGGAAAATGGGGTCAGGGTCTAATTAAAAATAGGTAAGGGAAATGGGGTCAGTATCTAATTAAAAGAAAATAAAAAAGGAAGGAATGGAGAGAGAGAGAGAGAGAGAGAGAGAGAGAGAGAGAGAGAGAGAGAGAGAGAGAGAGAGATGGAATGGTTGGAGGGAAAGAGGGAGAGAAGAATGGGAAAAAATGTGAGATGAGATGGGAGAGAAAAATGAGAGGGAGGGAGGGAGGGAGGGAGGGAGAGACAGAGAGAAGGTTAGTTTGGGTGACATGTGGGGTGGGGGGGGGGGGGAGATTTGGGGGGGAGGGGGGCTACAAACTGACAGCTGCATGGAGAGAGAAAGAGTTACATAGAGTTACATAGAATCACAGACCACAACAGACCTTACGGTCCACACGGGGTGATCTGATTAGAAGGCTACTGGTAGAGAATGAATTTCTCCCCAGTGATAGTCGTAGATAAGGATAGCAAAGTAGAAGGCTCTCTTCCCACCCTCCGGCCTGAGCCGTACTGGAAATAAAGTTAGGAGTCAGAACCTTGTGGAGTTGGTAGAGAAAACTCCACAAGGAAATTTTATAGGAAAGATAGAAAGTAGTTGAAATTTGGCTAACTTGCCACCTGTAATGGGCAAAAAATTATTCATTAGTAAACATCGAAAGTCGGGGATTAGACGCAAGGTGTTTATCTAAGCAGCGTTTGAATCTGTCTACGGTATAACAGTCTATTACGTTACGGGGAAGCCCATTCCATAAGTTGACGACTTGGTTAAAAAAGAGATTTTTAGATTCGTGTGAATTAAAAGATTTACCTATGATTTTACAGCCGTTACCTCTCGTGTAGTTTGATTGATCGATATTGAAATATTTGTTGCAGTCCATATTGTCTATGCCTTTGATTATTTTGAATACCTGGATTAAGTCGCCTCTCAATCTACGTTGTGCTAGTGGAAATAGTTTTAATTCATTTAGCTGCTCTTCATACGTTTTGTTTCGTAGACATGGTATCATTTTAGTAACTCTGCGTTGGACTCGTTCCAATTTTGCTATATCTTTCTGGTAGTACGGGCACCGGGCTTGGACACAATATTCCATAAGGGGACGGACCAAGGAATTATACAAAGTGAGGATTGTGTCTTTGGACTTATAATCGAATGCTCTGCCAATAAAGCCGATAGTTTTATTTGCTTTCTTAATTACTTCCGTACATTGCTGACTGGGTTTTAGGTTACTTGATATTGTTACCCCTAAGTCTGTCTCTTTTAATTTGATTACCATTTAATGAGTAGTTTGCTGTTACGTTATGATGACCGATGTGGAGTACTTTACATTTATCTGCATTGAAGGACATTTGCCAAGTTTTCGCCCATTTCGACAATTTATCGAGATTATCTTGCATTTCTTTAGTTTGTGCATTAGTGACTACCGTATTTGCAATTTTAGTGTCATCGGCAAACTTCGATATTATGCATGAGAGACCTTCATCTATGTCGTTTATGTAAACTAGGAATAGGATTGGCCCTAAAACTAACCCTTGCGGTACCCCGCTCGTAACGCCAGTCCAATTAGATGATTTTCCATTTATTACCACGCGTTGTTTACGGTTTCTTAGCCAGTTCTCTATCCATCTTACGGTATCACCTTGGATTCTGTGAGATTTTAATTTAGTTATTAAACGTTTATGGGGAACTTTGTCAAAGGCTTTTTGGAAATCTAGATAAATTATGTCTACTGCTTTACTCTTATCATATTCATTGAAAATGTCGTTTAAAAAGTCTAGTAGGTTCGTTAGGCAAGAGCGTTTGTTACGAAAACCGTGTTGAGTGTCTCTGAGAGAGAGAGAGAGAGAATAAAATATAAGGAACAGGAACAGGTGAGAAAAGGAAATGAAATAAAGGGGGGGAAGGGGGAGTAGGGGAAGGTAGGGGGAGGGGGTAAGAGGGGAGTAGGGGGGAGGGGAGGAAGACAATGCAGGGGGGGAGATGGAGTGAGTGTCAAGATAGAGAGATCAGTGATGAGGTGACACACAAACACACACAAACACACACACACTGGGAAACTCAAGGATATTCACGACACACACACACACACAATGAACATGATGAGAATGGAGATCAATAACAACAATAACTAAAACAACAACAACAATAGTAGTAGTAGTAGTAGTAGTAATAATAATAATAATAATAATAATAATAATAATAATAATAATAATGATAATAATAATAATAATAACAATAATAATAAAAACAATAGAAATAAAAATAAAAATAAATATAATAAAAAATAAGAACAAAAGGAAGAAAAGTAAGGAAATAAACCGAATAAGTAACGGAAGGAATAACAATAAAAGAAATAGAAAATATTCGAAGCAAAATAAAATACTATGAACAATGCCTAATACATAATAAAGATATCTCATTACCTCTCTCTCTCTCTCTCTCTCTCTCTCTCTCTCTCTCTCTCTCTCTACCGATTTATCTATCAATCAATCTTTATATCTATCTATTAATACATCTCTATCTATCTACTTATTTATTTATCTATTTATCTACCAATCTATCTATCTCTCTATCAATCTATCTATCTCTATATCTATCTATCTATCCATCTCTATCTATCTACTTATTTATTTATCTATCTATCTATCTACCTATCTATTCTTCTTTTCTCTCCTTTTCCATACTTCTCCCTCTCTCTCTTTCCCTTCCAAATATATCACCTTCATCCTCTCTCCTTATCTTTCTGTCATCTCTCTCTCTTCCTTCATTTATTCAGTCTACTCCTCTTATCTCATTGATCGCCTCTCTCTCTCTCTCTCCTTTACACGAATATACCGTATCTCTTTCTTATCTTCTTCATTCTTCCTCTTCTTATTTCCCACCCCTCTTCCCTCCCTCTCTCTCCCTTTTTCTCATTCCATTCCCTTCCCTACTAAATCACATTAACATTTTTATCTCTTATCTTTTTTCAGAATACTGGGAGCACTAGGAACCAACAAGATACTGTACATGCATCTTGCAGTAAATTGGAAAAGATATGTATGTATGTATGTATGTGTGATGCCATATTTTCTCTATGTATGTGTGTTGCCATATTTTCTCTATGTATGTATGTATGTATGTATGTGTGTTGCCATATTTTCTCTATGTATGTATATATGTATGTATGTGTTGCCAAATTTTCTCTATGTATGTATGTATGTGAATGATTCATATTGACAAGTATGTTGTGTGGGTGGAAGGTAAACACAGGATAGAGCTTCGAGTTATTTATTTCTCTTACGTTTCAGACTACACAGAGTCCATCTTCAGAGAGAAATGACATAGGGAAGATGGTACCAGAGCTATATATACCGGTGGTGGCCTACACTGCACCTGCCACTACTTAATCTCACCTGACCTCACCTCACCTGACCTGACCTCACCTCACCCCGTCCTTTCTTTTACACTCCAGGGCTATATTGGCTGAGTAACTACACCATTTCATAAATCCTTCCCTATGATTATGAACATTCTTTGTACAAATGTATGCTGCTTCTAATGCCTTCCTCATTTTCTTTTCCAAACCACTGTGAATGATTGATGAACTCTCCCATCCGGGTAAATTATTACATTCTTCAATATGTAGTACCAATGAATTAGCTGTGTTGTGTTTCCTTACATCAGCTTTATGCTCATATAATCTTTTCTTTATACCTCTTCCTGTTTCTCCTATATACACCTTGTCACACCCATTACATGGTATACTATATATCACACTGTTATTATTGACACACTTTTCCTTGTTTGCCTGGGTTATTTCGCCGATTCTCTTTCCAGATGATGTTGCAATTTTTAAACCAACCTTGTTCATTTGTCTATCAATTACCGAGCCAAATTTAGAATTAGGTACACATATAAATCTTTTCTCGTTTTTCTCGCTGATATTAGTTTCATCTTTCTTTCGTTTGATTATCTTGAGTGCTTTGTTTTTAAGTTTAACTAGCAAACCTACAGGGTATTTTAATTTCTTAAATGCCTCTATTATATACTCAATTTCATGGTCCAAGCTGTCATTACTACATATCCTGTAAGCTCTTAGAAAAAATCCAATCACCACCCCAGACTTAATCCTAGCATTATGAGCAGATAGATAGTGAATAAAGTCATCTTTGTTAGTGGGTTTTCGGTATACCGAGAATTTTACGCCTTGCTCCGTTTTTCTTATTACAGTGTCTAGGAATGGTAGCATGTTCTCATTTTCTTCCTCAACAGTAAACTGGATATCCTTCTGAACATTATTTAGCATCCTCAATTTATTGTCTATATTGGTATTATTCGGTACTACTACAAGGACATCATCAACATATCTATACCATACACTGTTCCTACCTATTATTCTAGTATATTTATCAGCTTCTAGTGTCTCCATATATAAACTAGATAAGACAGCACTGAGTGGACTCCCCATGGCTAGACCCCTGTGTTGCACATATTCTTCATTATTAAAGGTAAACACGCCGAATCGTACGCACAATGAGACCATCTTGATATAATCCGTCCTGGGTAGTGATAGGTCCTCCTCCCTGATGTGGTCCAGAGCCTTCCTTACTGCTTCAATGGCTCCCTCGACTGGTACATTGGTGAATAGTGATTTTACGTCGAAGCTGGCTAGTTTCTTGTTGGTGAAATCTATTGTATTGAGTCGTGATATCAGATCCGATGAGTTTTTCAAGTGTGCACCACTGATGGATCCTAGAGCACGGGACAGTGGCATCGCAAGCTGTTTGGCCACCTTATGTGGTGCACTACCAATGCCAGATGTTATTGGTCTCATTGGAATATTTGGCTTATGTATTTTTGGAAGTATGTATGTATGTATGTATGTTGCCAAATTTTCTCTATGTATGTATGCGTTGCCAAATTTTCTCTATGTATGTATGTATGTATGTGTGTTGCCAAATTTTCTCTATGTATGTATGTATGTATGCGTGTTGCCAAATTTTCTCTATGTATGTATGTATGTATGTGTGTTGCCAAATTATCTCTATAATATAATAATTTTTTCCAGTGGTATGTATGGTATCTTTTACTTTCCAACTTCGAATATTTTCCTCTGTGATTCCTCCAAACTATACCACGAAACAAACAAACACACACACACACACACACACACACACACACACACACATCAATAAAAGGAGCTTGTTTGTTTCGTGGTATAGTCAGGAGAAATCAGAATGTACACAATAAGGCAAGTGCTGTATGCCACAATCATAAGATAATACACAGGTAAACAGACTGCCTGCCTAAGACCCTGTACACAAGATAAGCAGAGGGCAGATATTGGTAATAAACAGTGTGAGTCACAGTGGTACTCATGTGATATAGAAGCTGGTGTATAGCAAATAACTAGATAACACCAACATTATTAATTTTGGCTAACACCTGAATACACAGGGGTTGTTCTTATCATTGTTGTTCTCTACCTACGAGAGAGAGTAGGGTGAGAGTAGAGAAAGAGAGTAGAAAGGAGAGTAGGGAGAGAGAGTAAGAGTAAGTGAAATAATCAAGGAATGGTCACAAGGAGATATGCCCAAATACACAGATAATATAAACTGATTAGAGTAGCAGGAGGGGTAGGACTAAGACCACGAGGACTATACCTCATGACCACATGACAACCAGACACGTGGCTTCCTACCACATGACCCACGTGGCTTGTCTGGCCACGTAAGCATGACAACACACAGTAATAATTGTATCCAAAGACAACTGACAACTCAAGTGAAATTGTATATAAACAGTGACACTTACCTAATAGGTAGGATTCTTAAACTTGCTCCCTTAAGGGCTATTACATAATTGTCTCGCCAAGAGAGACACACTACTCTATCAGAAAAGAAGCACATCAATATCATTCCCTGTCTGTGTGTGTATAGAGATATAAGTGTAAATAAATGAACTTTCCATGTTACAACTGTGAAGTCAATTACCTTAGAAAACACCCACGTCTACGCTAACTAACTAATAATAATAACAATACTACAAGTCTCAAGAAGCAAATACAAATAAGTTACCAGAGCTTGAACGAGTTAAAGCCTAACAGGACTGGTACATTATGGCTTCGAATATCCCTGATAATGATTCAATATCCTCTGAGCTAGATTCCCCTGCCTCCCTAAAACGTCTCGTTGTGGTGCCAACACATACGAGTACATTTTCTTCTTCTCCAACCATAACCCCATTAAAAACTCAATCTGTCTATTATATCATCCTGTATTATCACTAACAATGACTACTCCTCTACAAACTCCTATCGTCTCTGCTCATCATCTAACAAATACTGATTCCACTGTCTCTTCTAAGCTAACAATGAAACTCTTACCTACCACCATTTCTCATGTAAAGCATTTTAAGGGAGATAATCCAAGATATGGGATTCATCTCTTCTTGCATCATTTGGAGAAGATATTTTGCAAAGCGAATATAGAGCAGGACGAACATAAAATAGCATTGGTAAGAGAGTATATTGCACCGGATAGTCCAGCCAGTTCTAGGTTAAACACAAGTGCTTTTTCTAATCCAAAGAATTTAACGTCATATGCCACATTTAGACAGTCACTTATTGATTTTTTGGGGGATGGTAAAGTACATAAATCGTTCTCAAGGGTTCAAAGAATGATTAAAAGAAAGGCAAACAAAATAAATACAAGGGAACTAGCAAAAGCACTTGCATCAGCAGGATCGCTAGAATTATATTCAAAGAAATCTCGCATCATACATCATGTATTACATACAACTCACTCCAGGGGTAAGAAGAATTATAATTTTGATACCATAACTCAAAGGGAATCACACAGACAACGTTGCAAACATTGTAACGAAGATAAGCATAAGACCAGTGAATCTGATAGTAATAAATATACAGGAAATTATCAAGGGAAATCAAAGCATAAATACTGTCATTCACATGAGTCAAATTCGTATTCCTTAAATGAACACATGATCCTTAACAAAAGGAAACAAAGCTTGCACAATCGAAACATGATGTATGAAACGAGACCACCACGATATTAAAGTGGCATCAATAATCACATAAGTAAATAAATACTGCCCTGTCGTCGTAAATACCTATAATATAATAATAATCCCTGTATAAGTATCACATAGTAATATTTCATTAATGATAGACACAGGAACAGCAGTTTCCTTGTTATCGGATAATTCCTTTAACAAATTGTGCAACTTAGATCCCCAGCGGGTTTTATAAACTAAGATTGAACAGGTGATATAAAATTGTCACATATGACAAATAATAAATTAACAGGTATTAGGGACACTAAACCCTTCCTGTACGGTTAGACAAAAACTAACCAATACCCATAATAATATGCCCTAAACATAAAATAATACATTTTAGGTATTAATGTATTTTAATACAGGATTGTCCAGGCCAAAATATAAGTCCATAAATATGTATTGAAAAACAAAACAAAAAACAAAACGGGAACTATTACATTATCATAAAGGCCTACTGCACATAATACTATATTACCACTAAATTTCGTCCATGAATTGAAGGTAGAGCTTCCATCTCATGTTACAACCACATATTAGTGTTCTATCCTTAGTAGAGTCTGGGAAAATAACCTGGGAATGTATCTACTTTCACTAATGTAAATGATAATAATATTGCTACTATCTATATCTTTAAGAAATCATCTACCAATAATCAGGTAAAGAAAAAGACATATTTATATGATCGGTACAAGATGGAAGTTAGACTAAATACCACAAGAAATATGATATCAATTTTAACCGAAGAGTTAAAGGATAATCACATAAGGGAGAAACTTAGAAATTTGGTCAGGAGACGATATTTTCTAATTTATCGTGATAATTTTATTAATATACTAGCCACATATCAAAATGCGATTGCCCTACCTGGTAAACTTTTAGGAATAACCTATTTATAAATAAGCATATAGGCGACCATACCTTATACTAGACAGAAAATTATAAATGATAAATGAAATGTTGGATGAAAGTATTATTAAGATTTTAACTCCCCCTTTTAACAGTCAAATGTTTTTGGTTTCAAAAATGATGGTGAATTTAAGCCAGTACTTCTTTACAGAGATATAATGATACAAGTAAATATAAATATCCCCTCCCTCCTTTAAGGATGTTTTCTCTAACATTGCTCAAACAAAACATATTAAAATTGGTCAGTGGACACTGGCAAGTAGCATTATATAATAATACATTTAATACGTCCCATGGTTATTATGAATACATTCGTAGACCATTTGGGTTACGTAATGCTCAATCAACATTTAAGCATATGCTAAATTTTCGTGTTAGTGTTATTAATAACGTAGTCATCGCTTACCCAGACAATTTGATTATTTTTCTAATAAGTGGTACAATCACAATATTTAACAATAAGGAAGGTTAAATAGACATTGCATTAGGTAGGCCTCAAACTTTAAATATATATGTTTCATTATATTACCAGGATATTATAATGATAGGTTATACATTAACCACCACTGGGCTCCATACACAATAGCATAAAATACGAACAATGAAAGTAAACTAACGTAAAATCACTCGAGTTTATGTTCGTATATAGAGAATCATTATAAAGACATTTTTCCCATTTAACAAACGCACTAAAATAATCTCCTCAGGAGAGTGACAGATGTGTATGGAAGTCAGAAAAGTTAATAAAGGTTAATTAATGTCAGCTCCAATTCATGCATGTCCATCTTATTCATTACCTTAATAATAATAATATCACGTGTACAGATGCTTCTTCAGTAGGCTTAGGCACTGTACTTAGGTAAGATATAGCTAAGTTCTATGTCAGGTATATACTTATGCATAACGAATATTAAATGCACAGCAAACTCGTTACTCTGTAACGGACCAGGAACAATTAACAAATAATGTTAGGGTCAATTCGTACTTTTAGAAAATCGTATTAGGCTATCCTTTACAAATACTCGTGAATCACTAATATATTCTTGGCTTACTATAATCTCAAACCTTAGCGTGAAAATTAGCCAGATATTATCGAACCATTAAGGAATTTCTCTCACATATTGATATTAACTACCTTCCAGGATGATTATAGAAAAAAATAACAAATCCCTTAAACAATCATCTTGTCATTTACTTCCGAAGTCACTCATGGACGTGGTAAACATGCATAAACATTAGCAATTCCTATGCTAAAATATACTAAAACATTATTTAACTCTGAGGATGAAAATAATAGACGAGAATTACAGTCACTTCAATAACTTTTCCCATTATGATAAGATTTTTACAAAAAAAAAAAAAACTTAGTAAAAGTGACTTATAAACCAATGAAAGTGATACATTAAACAATGCTTCCCTCAGTGTTAATTACCCTTTTATCAAAATGCAACAGGACATCCTGGGAGAGAATATTAAAACAATCTCCATATAATAGACAATTAACATAAACTATGGGCAGATGAAAAAACATATATATCGCTCAGTGCGAAACATGCAATACTCCATGACAGGAATATAATCCTGGACGAATCAGGAGACATAATAGGAATAATTCTACTTTCCTTACCAATTACAAATCAGGGCATAAATAAACTATTACCTATGGTTAACCATTTTTCTAAATATTTAGTGGCGGCACCACTACATGATAAAAACCGCAAATAATACGTGCACATATATCTAATCCCAAATTATTTTATGCCTATATACATGTCCCGATATTATAAAGATATCTAATTTCTACTAATTTGAAGCAAACGTTTGTATAACCATATCTCCCCATATCTCCCAGCAGCTAATGGGTAACAATACGGCAAAACCGTAAAATACAACAAGTACTTGGTGGCACAGAAACAATGGAAATCCCTCCACATGGAAAGACTGCATCAAAAAAATGACAGTCTATGAATACTACAAAACGTTGAAATAAAAGGAAAAAACTCCTCAGGAAATACTATATGGCGTACAAGAAACGTCTTTCATATAATTATATGAGATAACAATTGCCACACAGAAGCCAGGCTACAACAAGGACAACTTCGCTGAACAACAGTGAGTTGCAGTTCAACAATTTCATCATGATGTACAAGCAATTTACGGGCTTGCAAGGAAATAATGCGTAATCGCCTACACAAGCAATTTTCGGGCTTGCAAGGAAATAATGCGTAATCGCCTACACAAGCAATTTTCGGGCTTGCAAGGAAAAAAATGCGTAATCGCCTACACAAGCAATTTTCGGGCTTGCAAGGAAATAATGCGTAATCGCCTACACAAGCAATTTACGGGCTTGCAGGAACAAAATGCGTAATCGCCTACACAAGCAATTTACTGGCTTGCAGGAATAAAATGCGTAATCGCCGGTCTAATAAAGCAAATAATTCAAATGTTCACTCCAGGTGATACATAAAATAATACGGGTACCCGATCGAAGTTTAAAAACTTCACACAGTCATATCTTTAGTAGGTAATAAACTTATAATAAAGAATATTTTTACCAGGCGGATGATATTGTATATGTAAACAGGATAAAGAGATTGGTAAAGCGCGCAAAAACCATCCAAAATAAAACCAATCCATATCACTGAAACATAACAATTTCCTCTTCTTAGTAAATTTATCCCTACTATATACTATATACTATATAATGAAATAATCAATTACAAACATAAATCCGATCGGTTTTCTATGAAATAAAATAATATTTCTTTTTACAGATGTGGCCCAAATCAACCAAAATGGATAATAATTTTTGTCTCTATTCTCAACAGCTCCAGGCTCAGACGAGGAACACAACGCAAGACAGATGACGTCTTCAATCCGAGAGCTCTCCTATACAATTTTATTAACAAGCAGATGAAAAGAAAAGAAAAATAAATAAACTAATGGTGACAAATGATATAATCACTATTTCTTACTCTTTACAGATTTTATCCCAGTGAGCAGTGGCTACAGCTACAAGTATTTACTGATACACTAGTTTATTTGACAGGTATCACACAAATGGAATCCAGCGACTAAGGTAATATTGTTCGCTTATTATACAAAATATATAATGGCTTGAGCCATCACCACAGCCCAGAGCGTGGTTGGGAAAATTTTTACGTGTATTTGCGTGAACATTATTTGGTACTGCTTACATAGTGGTATACAAATATATCCTATAAAATAAAGGGTTATGAGACAAACTGTTGCATATCGTGGTAAGTGTAACAGGTAAAAAAGCATTGCACAGATATTAAATACGAATTATAGAGCTTTACTTTACCAATAAAAGAAAATATTCACATATACTTAGTAGGCTTCTATTTATTTCTGCGAGAAGCAGGAAGCTGTATTACGAGTACAGGAACTTTGAAAGAAAGTACAACCATTTATTAGGAGAGTATTTACTGCGGGTAAGATAAGATTAACTCATACTTAATAACTATAACATGCAAAGGAAAAATCAGTGTGAAGTACTATCTTACCAAAATATCTTTCTTCTACCTATTTGAAATATTATTTTAAATCGTGCGTAGTATTTTAATACAAGATTATATACTCATTATTATTCCCATAGAAGGTAAAGTATTATTCACAAGCTACGCACTTTAAGAATTCCCAATGAAAATAGAAATAATCTTTTAATGTTCAAATTTCCTCCAAGAAGTATTATACTTAGTGATGATGTCATCAATGACACACACTCCTCAAGTACCATGTTGCATGTCCTTATTTATATGTTGGTCCTGCATAAATATTGGCAAGTATTCCTCCAAAGGATGCGAAATCTCCACGTGCTTTAAAGAAATTCAGGCACTATATGCATGTAATTCATATCTATTACTAATCAAACCTCTCTTATATCATCAAAATTCTATTTCTACTATCTATACTTACCTACTGATAAACTATTAACAATATATTACCCTACTCACCCTACACATGGCATGGATTAAGGCTACTGTAGAGAGGCAGACTCAGATAAAATCGATTCCAGGGAATCGTTACATTGGAAAATAAAATATATAATTACTAGACAACATATCCCACTCTCTTCCACCTTTCAATATATTTCATTTAATATCGACTTGTTTAATATCTCCCTATTATCAGTTGTTTCAGAAAAAGTGAAGCTGGGAAGTTATTCAAGGAAACTGGGAATCAAACATCCTGCTAGTATCAGTTGGTTACTCCATATATTGATGAAAATAAAACTTGGTACAAATATTTAATATCCCATGTCTTATCTTTCTGGCAGGTACTATAACATTTTTATATAGAAAAAGTCTACTGTCATATTTTGCATTGTATAAGAGAACTCTATCAATGTAGACTGAATTATCTTGTTATGGTAAATTAACATTTAGCTGTTATTGCACAGCCACAAAATAGCAACAAGGCCTCTTCATTAATGTGTGAATTTTTAGCATAGGTTAGCTTATACACATAACTACAAGCACCTAGCTCAACACATTAATTTTAAGATTATTTCTTTATGTATGTACCAGTGTATTTTATTCATGTATTGATGTTCATTTTAAGTATATGATGTGCCTATGGCTTTGATGTCAATTTTATATTATTATTGAGGTATTCACTGATAATATCTTAGTTATTGTGTACCCTACCTACATTGTATGTTTGTTTCCACAATCAAGGTAATCTGAGACAGATTAGGGTAGCGAGAGCAGAGCGATTGTACACAATAAGGCAAGTGCTGTATGCCACAATCATAAGATAATACACAGGTAAACAGACTGCCTGCCTAAGACCCTGTACACAAGATAAGCAGAGGGCAGATATTGGTAATAAACAGTGTGAGTCACAGTGGTACTCATGTGATATAGAAGCTGGTGTATAGCAAATAACTAGATAACACCAACATTATTAATTTTGGCTAACACCTGAATACACAGGGGTTGTTCTTATCATTGTTGTTCTCTACCTACGAGAGAGAGTAGGGTGAGAGTAGAGAAAGAGAGTAGAAAGGAGAGTAGGGAGAGAGAGTAAGAGTAAGTGAAATAATCAAGGAATGGTCACAAGGAGATATGCCCAAATACACAGATAATATAAACTGATTAGAGTAGCAGGAGGGGTAGGACTAAGACCACGAGGACTATACCTCATGACCACATGACAACCAGACACGTGGCTTCCTACCACATGACCCACGTGGCTTGTCTGGCCACGTAAGCATGACAACACACAGTAATAATTGTATCCAAAGACAACTGACAACTCAAGTGAAATTGTATATAAACAGTGACACTTACCTAATAGGTAGGATTCTTAAACTTGCTCCCTTAAGGGCTATTACATAATTGTCTCGCCAAGAGAGACACACTACTCTATCAGAAAAGAAGCACATCAATATCATTCCCTGTCTGTGTGTGTATAGAGATATAAGTGTAAATAAATGAACTTTCCATGTTACAACTGTGAAGTCAATTACCTTAGAAAACACCCACGTCTACGCTAACTAACTAATAATAATAACAATACTACAAGTCTCAAGAAGCAAATACAAATAAGTTACCAGAGCTTGAACGAGTTAAAGCCTAACAGGACTGGTACAAGAAGAAGCCTCCAATTTCCCAAACACAATCACAGGGTCCCTTAATTAATTATGGGGGTAATTCGCTTTTGTTACATTGGAGCTCTTTGATTCCTCCACAACATGCCAGAAAACAGGACCAGAAGGAAGGAAGAGTAAAAATAAATGGTGTTCTGCATGTTGCTTGGGAATAGTTTGGAGGATTCAGTTGCTCCAGAATTACCAACACAAAATTTCCCTCTTTAATTAACTCTACATAAAATACAGTATCTTGTTTATCTCTGTCTGTCCACATCTGTTTTATTTATTTATTGTTTATTTAATTTGTTTACTTTCCACTTCTTCTGTTTATCGTTATCCTTTTTTTATTATATATTTTTTTTACTGTACCCTCATATTGCTTACTAAAACCAAACAGCCTCGTAAGGACCAGTAAATCTGTTGCTGTTGTTTGTAGGACCTTTCTATTCTCACTCTGGTTTTTCCTTCTTTCCTTCCTTCCTCTCACTTTTTCTCTTTCTATTCTCTCTTCCTCTCCCTTCTCCCTTTCTTTCCTTCCTTCCTTCTTCTCACTTTTCTCTTTCTATTCTCTCTTCCTCTCCCTTCTCCCTTCCTTTCCTTCCTTCCTTACTCTCACTTTTTCTCTTTCTATTCTCTCTTCCTCTTATTTCTCCCTTCCTTTCCTTTCTTCCTTCCTCTTACTTTTCTCTTTCTATTCTCTCTTCCTCTTACTTCTCCCTTCCTTTCCTTTCTTCCTTCCTCTCACTTTTCTCTTTCTATTCTCTCTTCCTCTTACTTCTCCCTTCCTTTCCTTCCTTCCTTCATCTCAATCTGTTCTCATCTTCCTTCCCCTCCTTGACTTTCTCACTGCACTCTCTCCTTTACTTCCTGCTTCCTTTTCTCTCTCTCTCTCTCTCTCTCTCTCTCTCTCTCTCTCTCTCTCTCCCTGTTTGTCCCTTTCCTTTCCTCTCCCTCTCTTTCTTACCACAGCATCTCTCTCACTCTATCTCTCTCTCTCTCGACAACCACCTTGCCGTGGGTGAGTGAGCTTGTGTGATCTGTTTGAATTTGGCTAGCTATGCTGGGGGACATATAGTCCAGTAGGGTTACCCATGCCAGAAAGGTAGCGTTATTAGGATCCTGACTAAGAGTTGTCAATTCTCCACATTTCCCCCTTCTTGGTGTATCTCCTAGCATCCCCCTACTAGTCTTTTTCGGTTCTGTTACTATTAAGTTTCACAACTGCTCTTCAACTGTCCCAAAAAAAAAAAAAAAAAAAGAAAAAAAAAAATCTTCATCACTTTGGATATAAGTTTATTGTTAAGGACCTCACCAGCTACCTTATGCCGTGTGAGAAGGGAGGCTTTGGAACCTCCTAAAACAACGCCTTTTAATGCTCACAGGTTTCGAAAGGGCTGAGATTGAAGGGATCTCAGGTGTGTGGGGTACGAGTAATGGAGATGCCTCAGGACCCCCATAGGTATTCTCTTAGATTAATTAGCCTGACCAGCTCCCTGTGACCATTCTTAGGTGCCTAAAGGCTCGACTGCTCTTTGGTGAGAGAGCTTTCATGCCTTGCTGGTGGCCAGGCCAGTAAAAGATCTCGGATTAAATCGTGGGCATTTAGCTTTACTATTTGCTTTAAGTTTGGCCGCGGATGGAGGATTAGTAGGGATTAGTAGGAAAACGATACACTTCAAGCACCCCTGTCGAAAAATCAGAGTCCCATTTATTTGGGACTCTTGTGCTGCTCAGTTGGGAGCTGCGGCACGATTGGGGCCGTCCGGCCCAGGGGAGACCTTAGGGTTGGTGTGCTTGGCTCATAAGGGTTTCTGTTGGCTGAACGACCGAAAACCTTCTGGAAGTAGGCGGATGAGACTTATGCGAGACTAAATCACATTACCCTTTCTTTTATATTATTGGTCTTATATTGAATTAGAGCGAGATGACTGGTCCATCAGCAAGAAAATTTACATGTTCTACATGCAAGGTGTACCGCTGGTGTGAGGACTTCAGCGGGAGGAGTGCGAGTGACCTAGACCCCTCAAGTGTATGCGACTTTTGCAAACTCGAGGAGAGGTTGATGGAGCACATGGCACTGCTCACGAAGGAGAACAACTCCCTAAAGGAGAAAGTTCTCCTGATGGAGTCTAAGAGGTGTGACTGTCACGTGAGAGATGAGGCAGTCCAAGGAGCTTCTTCACCGGAGAGCTCCACCACGGCAGTGAAGAAAAAGAAGAAGAACAAGAAGAACAACAATGAAGAGGGAAAAGAGACTGCAGAAAAGCAAAATAGAAAAGAGACTGCAGAAAAGTGTGATGAAGAAGAGGAGGGGAATATAGAAAAGGGAGAAAACCCCAAGAAGACAATTGAGGAGGGATTAGAGGAAAGTGAAGACAAGGCAACAGAGAAGAAAAAGAAAATGAAGAAGAAAAAGAAGACAAAGAAGAAGCAACCTGGAGGAAGTGACAAGCCCGGCAGGAATTCAAAACACTCTCGGGTTCCTCACAAAGCATCTCGTGCTCCTACCAAGGAGAAACCTGTGGATATACACATTTTAGGTGATTCCCAGGCACGAGGGCTGCAACCCCTAATGGCAGCTCGCCTTCACACTTCTGTGAAGGTGAATTGTCTACCAGGTTGTGGCAATGCTGACCTCCGAAAGGAAGCTGAGAGGATCCAAACGTCCAGATCTGCTGTCATTGCACTCATGGTGAGTGGTAATGACATCTACCTGAGAAATGGTAGAGTAGGCATGACTGAAGGAGTCCTCTCGGATGTGCTCGGTGCAGTAGACGACTGTGGGTTAAAAACCCGCAGAAGGGTAGTTGTTGGCGTGCTCCCAAGGAGAGGCCCTTCAGGGACTGCTCTGTCAAAGAACATTGCAGTAAATCAGCGCCTGGCTGATTTGTGTACTGCTGAGGGGGTGTTCTTTGTGGACCCCTACACCTCATTCTTTGGTAGAGACGATCTCTACCAGAGGGATGGCACACATCTCTCACCAAAGGGGAAGGAAGTCCTTTCCAAATTAATGGAAGACACCGTCCGACGATGTCTCAGGAGCACTCGACCGAGCGTGGAGGAGAGCCCTCGTCGCTATGCTAGAGTGACCCCAGAGAAGACATTCGCCGAGATCCTGAAGAAGGATATCCCCAGCACTACCAAGACAGTGACCAAACCGGGAAACGGAGGAGAATAGGGAGCCCTGCAGTTGGGGGTTCCCTAAAGGTTCTATTGTTCAACGCCAGGTCCATCCGAAACAAGTTTTTGGAACTGCGGGCCCTCGTTGCGACAGAGGAACCCGAGATGGTGGCCATAACGGAGTCATGGTTGAGAACCTCAGACAGAGATCTTGTTGGGGAATTCATGATTCCAGGCTACCAACTCTTCCACAAAGATAGAGAAGACAGAGGGGGTGGTGGTGTGCTGTTGTACGTAAAGAACTCCATCAAATCGATGACCTGCAACATCACATCGAACCACGAGCTCCTTGGAGTTGACCTAGAAATAGGCACTGCAAAATACAGAACCCTGCTGCTTTATAGACCCCCTGGACAACTCAGTGAGATCGACAGGGACCTATACCAGTTGCTGGGTGAACTAGTGGATGGCAGGGTGTGCATCCTTATGGGGGACTTCAACACACATGTTGACTGGGAAACCAGAGAGCCCTCTGCTGAGAACACACCACTCTTGGAGTTTGTAAATGATGAATTCCTCACTCAGTGGGTAAGGGAGCCAACCAGAGGTGATAACATACTCGACTTGGTCCTCACCTCTGAGGATGACATCATTCAAGACCTCTCTGTAAATGAAGAAATAGGTGGAAGCGACCACAAGCTTATAAGATTTTTAGCTAAAGTCCCTAATATGGAGATCGTGACCCCGGTGCATAGAAAATTAGACATGGGGAGAGCGAACTTTGCAGGTCTTCGTGAAGGCGTTGCTGAAATGGAACTAGAGGAGGGAGAGAGTGCTGATGATCTGTGGAGGTCATTCTTGTCTTCCTTCATGGAGCTTCAGTCGTGCTTTATTCCTCTGAAGGGAACAGGTCAGAAGTTCATTCAACCGAAGTGGTTTAATCGGGAAATCCGTAACCTACTAAGGGAGAGGAGAACAGCATACCGTCGAGCGAAGACATCTGGGGACTTTGACGGTCATAGACGATTAAATCGAAAAGTGAAGTCCAAAATAAGGGTGGCTAAGCGTGCTGAGGAGGTCCGTGTGGCTAGACTCTGCAAAGAGAACCCCAAGGAGTTTTTCAGTTATGTGAATGGCCGTAAACCAATCCGACGCAGGATCGGTCCCTTGGTGAATGATGATGGAGCATTGATGCACTCTGATGCAGAAAATGCTAACCTCTTAAATGAGTACTTCTCTTCAGTGTTCTCTGAGGAGAGTGGTCTCATTCCCGAACCATTGGACTTCTCCAGTGAGAAGTTGGAGTCAATGGTCTTCACCCGAGAAGAAATTGAGAGAAGAATAATCGAATTAAAGGCAAACAAATCCCCCGGTCCGGATAGGTTCTTACCTAGAGTGTTGAAAGAAGTGCATGGTGAAGTATCACAACACCTGTGCATGGTCTTCAACAGGGTATTTCAGACTGGATGCATTCCTAGAGACTGGCGTGAGGCAGAGGTGACTCCTATCTTCAAGAAAGGAGATGCTAGCCAACCGTCAAACTACAGACCCATCAGTTTAACCTCGATAGTCTGTAAACTCATGGAAAGCATCATGGTGGACAAAATAACGGCACACTTAGAATCAAATTTGCTACTGAAGGGTTCCCAGCATGGGTTCCGGCAGCACCGGTCATGCCTCACAAATCTGGTGGAATTCTTCCATTTTGTTTTCAGTGAGCATGATCAGGATAAAGCAGTCGATGTTGTCTACTTAGACTTTCAGAAAGCCTTTGATAAGGTACCCCACCGCCGCCTCCTTCGGAAAGTGCGTGCACTGGGCATAGACGGAAATGTGGCAAATTGGATAGAGAACTGGCTAAGTGACAGACGGCAGCGGGTAGTAGTGAATGGACAGGCTTCAGAGTGGGTTCCCGTTACTAGCGGTGTTCCCCAAGGTTCTGTTCTGGGACCACTACTGTTTATCATTTATGTTAATGATATGGATGGTGACATGGTTGCCAAGATTTCCAAATTCGCCGATGATACTAAGCTTGGTATGAATGTCGCGAAAGAAGGAAATACTACCCGCTTACAAGAAGATCTTAGGAAGATCGGGGAGTGGTCTGACACGTGGCAAATGCCATTTAACGTGAACAAATGCAAAGTTATGCATATAGGCCACAGAAACCCCCGAACAGAGTATACCCTTAAGGGCAATGCTCTCGTAAGCACTGATACTGAGAAAGACTTGGGTGTAACTATCACTAGCGACCTCAAGTTCTCAAAGCAGTGTATTGAGGCAGAGAAGAAAGCCCAAAGGATGTTAGGGTACATAAAGCGACAGTTTGGATACCGGAACAAGGAGATAGTACTTTGTCTGTACAATTCCCTTGTCCGACCGCACCTGGAGTATGCAGTCCAGTTTTGGAGTCCCTCTTACCGAAAGGATATTACGAGATTGGAACGAGTGCAAGCCAGGGCAACCAAACTTATACCCTCTCTTAGACACAAGAGCTATGAAGATCGGTTGGTAGAACTCAACCTGTTCTCTTTGGAAACTCGGAGACTGCGTGGTCAGCTTATCGAAGTGTTTAAAATACTACGAGGCTTTGACAATGTAGACTACAGGGACATTTTCCAACTCAGTGAGGGCACAACCAGGAATCATGGCTACAAACTTGAACTGAAGCGATACAACCGTGATCGGTGTGGTAAATTCTTTACATACAGCATCTGCGGTACTTGGAACGCGCTTCCTGCTGATGTAGTCAACAGCAACTCTGTGGACCAGTTCAAGTCAAGATTAGACAAAGTCTTAAATCACCGTTTAGGTGTTTAAGCCGTTGTGGGAGTGTTCCTTGATGGTTTCACATGACACATTCGAGGACGGTCACATACTTGCACAACTAAACCCACAGGTACCCTCTTTGTATGGATCGTAAGGTCTTCTAGGGTACTTCTTTTCCTTGTAACTCCTTGTAACTCTCTCTTACACCGCAGCATTTCCCTCCATACACTTTCTCTCTGCTTCCTTCTTTCCTCTCTCTCTCTTTCTTACCGCAGCATCTCTCTCTCTCTCTCTCTCTCTCTCTCTCTCTCTCTCTCTCTCTCTTCCCGACTCCAGCCCGGCGCCATAGGAGTGGTTGATAGTGGCGCCAGGAGTAGAGTGGATCGATGGTGGAGAGACAGAGTGGAGAGAAAAGACCCTCCACTCCACACACACACACACACACACTCCTTATTACTCCTCACACACTGTTTGATACTCCACACACACACACACATAGCATACCAACACACACACACACACACTAGCATAGCATTCCACAACACACACACACACCCATATAGCATACCAACACACACAAACAAAGCATACCAACGCACACACACACACAATGGCATACCAACCCACACACACACACACACAGGAAAACAACACATACCTTAGCACACATCTTACAAGGACAGACAAGGCAATACAGAACTAACCAAACACTACCTTAACTACCAACCTAACTAACTAACTAACTAACTACCAACCTAACTAACTAACTAACTAACTACCAACCTAACTAACTAACTAACTACCAACCTAACTAACTAACTAACCAAACACTACCTTAACTACCAACCTAACTAACTAATTGACTGACTAACTAAACACTACCTTAAATACCAACCTAACTAACTAACTAACTAACTAACTAACTAACCAATTACTATTTTAACTACCAACTTATCTAACTAACACACTACCTTAACTACAAACCTAACTAACTAACTGACTGACTGATTAAGGTACTAACTTTCAAACTAAACAATCTGCAACCCACCTAACCAACAAACTAACTTACTCACTAACTGACTAATTTACCGATTTACTAATTATCTAACAAGAATATCAACAAATAATTCTAACTGACTAACTTACTGACTAATTGACTGACTAACTAACCAACAAAATTACTGACTGCCTGACTAATTAACTAACTAACTAACTATTAAGATAACCAACACATTTATTCTAACTTATTTACAAACAAAACAAAACAATTTTATCTGGTACCCATCTAAACAACTCTCTCTCTCTTTCTCTCTAACTTCAAAACAACTATATAACTCTCTCTCTCTCTCTCTCTCTCTCTCTCTCTCTCTCTAACTTCAAGGCTGCCTGATAGAAGTCCTAGTCTAGTGTAGACGAAACTGACTCCCTCCTAACCCCCCCCCCCCCAACACCCCATACCCCACACCACCACCACCACTACCACCACACCTGCCCAGCCCACACCTACCATACTATATACCTGCTGTTTCCCTCACACCTGTTCCCCCAAACTTTCACATCTCTCTTTCCACAACTGTTTTTGGTATATTATTTTCCACACCTGAATAATGATCTGTGTGTCTTTGTCCAAACCTGCCTAATCATTTTTTTTCTTTCTCCAAACCTGTATATTATTATTTTCTTCCTTCGTGTTAATGCTTATCTTTTTACACATATGTTTGTCACTTCATATCTGTTTTTCTCTCCCACATGTGTTAATTTCCTTCCATATCTGTTAATTTCTTTCCACATGTGTTAATTTCCTTCCATATCTGTTCATTTCTTTCCATATTTGTTCACCTCTCTCTCACACATCTGTTCACCTCTCTCTCTCTCTCACACACATCTCATCACCTCTTTCTTTATCTCACACACACATCTGTTCACCTCTCTCTCTCTCTCTCCCTCTCTCTCTCTCTCTCTCTCTCTCTCTCTCTCTCTCTCTCTCTCTCTCTCTCTCTCTCTCTCTCCTTCCACACATGCATATCATTATCTTTCTTAGCATGTTTGTTTACTTTTCTCCAAATCTGTTATAACTCTCTCCATATCTGTTGTTTATCCCTGTTTACTACTGTTTATCCCTGTTTATCCCTGTTTACTACTGTTTATATCTATTTATCCCTGTTTACTACTGTTTATATCTGTTTATCCCTGTTTATCCCTGTTTACTACTGTTTATCTCTGTCACATTTGTTTAATTCTTTCTACACTTGTTTACGTTTCTCTTTAATTGTTTATCCTTCTCTCCACACTTTTTTCATTTATATTTCTGTTTTATTTTACTCTGAAACACACACACAAAAAAAAAAAAAAGAGATAGAGAAAGAATGAGAAAGAATAGAGATAGATTGATAGAGAGAATAGATAGAGAAAAATAATAAAGAATAGATAGATAGATAGATAGAAAGAGAAGAGAAAAATAATAAAGAATAGATAGATAGATAGATAGACAGAGAATAAATACAGATAGATAGAGAATAAATACAAATAGATAGATAGAGACAGACAAAGAATCAAACACACAGACAGAGAGACAGACATACCTACAGACAGAGAGACAGAGAGTGTGGGATGATATAGTGACAATACAGAGATAAGAATGAGTTAGAACCACATCTCACACCATCACAACAACAACAACATATTATCACACACTGCCTAATAATAATAATAAATATAATATACGAGGTTATCAAAGTGAGAGGTGACGAATAGGAATGACCATTTATTGATAGTGTGTGTGTGTGTGTGTGTGTGTGTGTGTTTAGGGAGAGAGAGAGTCAGAGGGTTATGTGTTTGTTTATGTGTGTGTGTGTTTGTTAGTGAGTTTGTTTGTGTGTGTTTGTATATTTGTTGTTGTTTTATATTTGTGTGTGGAGGTTGTGTACAGTGTGTGTGTGTGTGTGTGTGTGTGTGTGTGTGTGTGTGTGTGTGTGTGTGTGTGTGTGTGTGTGTGTGTGTGTGTGTGTGTGTGAAGAGAGAGATCAGATGGTTGGTTATGTGTGTGTTTGTCTCCTTGTATATATGTGTGTGTGTGTGTGTGTGTGTAGAAAGAGAAGTCAGATGGTTAGTTATGTGTGTGTTTGTCTCCGTGTGTGTGTGTGTGTGTGTGTGTGTGTGTGTGTGTGTGTGTTTTCTTTATCATCAAGGGTACAGAGAAGGAGGGAGGGAGGAAGGAAGGACCAATGAATGTTATATACGGTATAGTGTAGGAAAGAACGAAGGAAATGACATATACAGAATTGAGACGTATGGATGCATGGATGGTTATAAATCGATTAGGCTTTGTTTGTTTACACTCACTACTCCCCTTTCTCTCTCTCTCCCCCTCCCCATCATCTCCCTAACCCCTGTGCCCCCCCCCCATTAAACTTAGCCCCCTTCTCTTTCTCCACCCTCCCCTCTTCCCCGCCGATGGGTCGACTTCCTTACCGGGACAGTCATTCGTATTTTTTCCATCTCGGCGTCCATATATCAGGGTACGAAGCGATTAGTTCAGATGGCTCTAAATGTGACCTCAGGGGGAAGGAAGGAGAGGAAGGAAGCAAGGAAGGTGAGATGGTAGTGTTGAGGGGGTGATGGGAGGTGAGCTGAGGGGGTAATGTTGAGGGAGCTGAGATGGGGAAGGGAAGGGAAGGAGAAGAAGGAAGGAAGGTGAGATGGTAGTGTTGAGGTGGTGATGGGAGATGAGCTGAGGGTGATGCTGAGGGGTGATAGGAGATGAGCTGAGGTGGTGATGAGGTGGTGATGCTGAGATGAGAGGGAGGAAGGCAAATTTCATTTGCAGATAATGAAAGAAGACCAACCTAGGACTGGGAGACCCTGTAGGACGAAGGAAAAGGTGATAGAGATGTGGGACAACAAACACGAAGTAAACAGAAGGAAAAGAGGAAAAGCAAGCACGAAGGAAACAGAAAGAGAAGAGGGAAAGCAAGCACCTAGGAAACAGAAGGAAAAGAGGGATAGCAAGCACGTATGAAACAGAAGGAGAAGGGGGACAGTAGAAGTGAAAGGCGTGTGAGAGAAGTTAAGTCATAATCAACAAAAATCCAACATCCACAGGTGAATAAAAATAAGCCACGTGTGTATCTGAGTAAATCAACAATAACAACAACAACTTAATTCCTGGCTTCAGTTTTTGAGGTTGTTTCGTTGGCACGTGTTGCAGAATTAGTGGGCGTGACTGTACACATATACACATCAATTAATCTTATATATGTATATATGTATGTATGTATGTATGTATGTAGAGTAAGGGATGATGACTTGTCGATATGTAAATGAGGCAGCAGATTATAGAGTAATTAAAAGTTATGAATATTTTAAGTTGAAATGATTTGCAACCTGTACAAAAAACTAATAGGACTCACTCTATCACACACACATACATACATACACACACATATATATACTGTTCATACACACATACATACACTTACATACATACAGTATATACACACACATACAGACATACTGTTCACACACACAAATAAATATATACATACAGACACATACATACATACACATATACATGCACACATACTGTACATACGTATATTACACACACACACACACACACACACACACTACACACACGCTGACTCATCCATCCACCACCCCCTTCCACCCCACCACTCATAAACCTTTACCCCCAAACCCCAACCCTCGTCTCCCTCTCTCCTCTTCCTCCTCTCACTCCACCTGCCGCATCATCAACAACATCCAGAAAGCGGGAGAGGCGGGAGGGAGAGTGGGAGGGAGAGACAAAAGAGAGGGAGGGAGAGGGAGCGAGATACAAAAGAGAGGAAGAGACAGGCAAAAGAGATGAAGGGAGAAAAGGGAAGGAAGGAGTGAGGTAGGTAATAGAGAGGGAGGCAGAAGAGAGAGGAAGGGAAGGCATGTAAAAGGGAGGGAGGGAGGCAGGCAAAGGAGATGAAGGGAGAAAAGGGAAGAAAGGAGTGAGGTAGGTATAGGCAATAGAGGGAGGGAGAGAGATGTAAGCAAAAACAAAAGAAAGAGGTATAGAAGAGGAAAGGTAAGTAGGTAGACAGAAAGGTAAAGGTCCAGTCCTCCCTCCCTTCCTTCCCTTCTTCCCTCCCTTACTTTTTCTCCCTGCCTCCCTCTCTTCCTTCCCTTCTTCCCTCCCTTACCTCTTCTCTCTGCCTCCCTCCCTACCTTACCTCCCCCTCTTCCTTCCCTCCTTCCCTCCCTTACCTCTTTTCCCTACCTCCCCCTCTTCCTTCCCTTACCTCCTTCTCTTCTTCCCTTCCTTACCTCCTTTACCTCTTCTGCCTGCCTCCCTCCCTCCCTTACCTCTTCTCCCTGCCTCCCTCCCTCCCTTACCTCTTCTGCCTGCCTGCCTCCCTCCCTCCCTTACCTCCCCCTCTTCCTTCCCTCCCTCCCTCCCTCCCTCTCTTACCTCTTCTGGGCATCAATATTAATCTGCCGCATTGCATTATCGTGGGAACACAGTACACACCAGTCTTGTACCCATTTATAAACAACGCGGTTATGGCGTGTTGGGGGGAGCAGGGGGGGGGTAGGGGGGGGTGAGATGTGGGGGTGGGGGGGGGATGAGATGAGGGTGTATGAGAGGGGTGAAATGTGGTTGTGGGGGGTAAGAGTTGGGGTGAGATGAGGGGATTCTTGACAGGGGTGGGGGAGATGTGGGGGTAAGAGAGGGGGTGAGAGGTGAGGAAGAGGGGGCTGGGGTGGGGGTGGGGGTGAGGAAGAGGCTGCATGGGGAGTGAGTAAGAGTTGGGAAAGTAAGTGAGGAGGAAGTTGGGAGAGAAAGTAAGGAAACTGTTGGAAAGGGAGAAACTATAATAAGAAAATGAGGAGGAAGTTGGGGAGTGAGGAAATGAAATGAGGAAGTGAGGAAGAGATTAAATTTGAAAGTTAGGAAGATGAGGGATGAGAAGGAAAATTAGACAAAGGTGAAAAAGGGGAAGAGGCAGGGAGAAGAAAGAAGGAAAGGGAGAAAATACTAAAAGAAGAGAAAATAAGAGAAGGAGGAGGAGGGAGGAATAAAATAAGAATAAGAAGGAGAGGGAATAAAAGTTAGAATAAGCAGAGGGGAAAAAAAGAGAAGGGGGAATGAAAGGAGGAGGAGGAGGAGGGAGAATAAAAGAAGAATACGGAGGAGAGGGAATAAAAGAAGGGGAGAAAAAAGTAGAATAAGGAGGAGAGGGAATAAAAGGAGAATGGGGAATAAAAGAAGAATAAGGAGAATGGGGAATAAAAGAATGAGATGGGGAAATAAAAGGAGGAGGAGGGAAAATAAAAGAAGAATAAGTAGAAGAGGGAATAAAAGAAGGAATGGGAGAAAAAAGAATAAGGAGAGAATAAAGGAAGGAGAAAGGAGAATAAAAGAAGGAGGTAGAGAGAAAGAGAAAGATGTCCAGGTGTGAAGAGGTGAATGTACGAAGAGGTAAGAGGTGAGGGGGCCAATTGTGGTGTGTGTGTGTGTGTGTGTGTGTGTGTGTGTGTGTGTGTGTGTGTGTGTGTGTGTGTGTGTGTGTGTGTGTGGTTGAAGAGCTGAAGGGGGCTGGGTAAATAAAAATATAAAATACATACACACTCACATATATGTATATGTGGGTATTTATATGTATATTTATATATTTTAAACCTCTGTGTATTCCCTCTACGTATATGTATGATTTTTTTTTTATTTCATAATGTTTCATTTAATTGTGTCTTTTTGTTTTGTTTTTTCTGCTTTCACTTGTGTTCATTCCCATTTTATCATTAGTGTTTTAGTGTAACATGTACATTTTCAGCCTCCCAGCTGCTACTATTTAATAAACCGATTATTATTATTATTATTATTATTATTATACACATCAGACAGCACACACACACACACACACACGACAACATACATACACACAAACAAGATAACACACACACACATACACACAAACAAGACAAAACACACATATACACACAAACAAGATAACACACACACATACACACAAACAAGACAAAAACCACATATACACACACACACAATGGAAAATAAATCACACACACACACATATATTAGAAAGTAAACAAATCACACACCACAAGACGAGAGAGAGGAGAGAGAGAGAGAGAGAGAGAGAGAGAGAGAGAGAGAGAGAGAGAGAGAGAGAGAGAAGGGATCAACCTAGACGAGACAAACATAGAGAGAGAGAGAGAGAGAGAGAGAGAGAGAGAGAGAGAGAGAGAGAGAGAGAGAGAGAGAGAGAGAGAGCAAGCTATTGATCAGAGTAAGAGGTGGATGGCAGACGATACTGACGTCACCATTACTGACCTATGGACCAACGAAAGGAGAGGAGGAGGGGGAGGAGGAGAGAAATTAGGAGAAGGGGAGGAAAGGAGAAGGTGCAGG
>JAWZYT010003291.1:0-2500 GCA_034508575.1 Petrolisthes manimaculis
GGGGGTCGTGTGTGTGTGTGTGTGTGTGTGTGTGTGTGTGTGTGTGTGAAAGGGAGAGTGTGTGAGTGTGTGACCTGCCCAGCTAAATACACGGTCCAAACCAGGTTAGGACGATGTTAGAGGTAGAGTTAGATGTAGAGTTAGAGGTACAGGTAGAGGTAGAGTTTAAGTTAGAGTAGAGTTAGAGTTAGAGTTAGAGTTAGAGGTAGAGTTTAAGTTAGAGGTAGAGTTAGAGTTAGAGGCAGAGGTAGAGTTTGCTGGAATTGAGGTAAAGTAACTGGGAGATAGAGGTAGAATTAACTGAGGTAGAAGTAGAGTTAACTGAGGGTAGAGGTAGAATTAACTGAGGTAGAAGTAGAGTTAACTGGGACAGAGGTCAAAGGTTAGCTGGGATAGAGGTCAAGTAAGCTGGGATAGAGGTCAATAGTTAGCTGACTGGCAACGATGACCTGTAAACAATAGCTTCTACAAACATTACCATACACACAATAACAAACAAACAAACAATACAATACAATACACACAATAACAATATCACTTTAAACAACACTACCATACACATATTAATATTCCTTTAAAACCTATAATTATAATACACACAATAATGTCACTTTATACCCTACATCCAGTACACACAATAATGCATAATAACACTCCCTATATTACTAGTATACACCTTAAGTACACACAATAATAAACTATGGGTCTTTATGGGATGGATAGGTAGGTACTCTTGTTGGTAATTGGATGTTCTCTAGTTGGTTGGTGGGGTTGGTGGGTGGGTTGGTCTGTCGTTGAAATAATCTTTTGGTTGGCTGATGTTGTGGGTGTTTAGTTTCTTTTATCCCCTCGATACTTGGCCACAAAAATTGTTACACAGGCTATATTGCAATAGAGGTGATTATTCTGAAATTACTACAGTAAATGGTCTATCAAGTAACTCGGTGATTAGCAAAACAACAAACTAATAATAATGTTGCATTACAGTTACACACTCCTACAATCATTATCTATATGTTGTAAACCCTCGAAAATAACTGCGTGTGTACAAAATTCTTATGAACAATATTACTGTACACTGGCAATCCAAAATTAGTATCCAGATCTTGTTGAAATTTCGAATCATTTGACAAACTATAATCTATTTCATCTCATTGATAACAGCGATATATAAAATGGCAACATTGCATTGCCAACTCGTGCTTGGCTGAACAAACATTGACCTTAAGGGGGTGTGGTAGTAGGGGACAGGCTTGAGGGGGGATTGGGGGGGGTGCGGGAATAGGGGGGACAGGCTTGGGGTGGGTATAAAGCCTGTCCCCGCTACTCCTGCACCCCCCAAAACCCCCCCAAACCTGTCCCCATATTCCCACACCCCCTTAACCCTTGACTCGTTGATATAAACATTTAAATTATATTAACTTTATTGTATGATCCTGGGAGGCAATGAAAATCCTCATTTGTTATTTCATATATATATAAATCATGTCCATCTGTTGCATTGACCATATAAACACACACAAGAAAGAAACATTCAAATCCAAGTCAACTCTGTGTCCCCCAACAAACAACAACAACAACAACAACAACAACAATAACAACAACAACAACAAAACCACCTGGATGTTTATTATAGTTTATTATGGTTCATGACTTCACTGTATACTTCCCAACAAGATTCCCACATCCACCACCACCCTATTGGAGTTTATTAATTAACTTCCCACGTGATGTTATAGTTATGGTTAGAAAAAAATTGGTGGTTATTATTTATTATTCTTGTCTTTCAAACCTTGCCACGAGACACCACTACCTACGTTTAATTTTAAAGGAGCTTAATTGTTCCGTGGCATAGTTAGGAGGAATCAGAAGCCACCATAAGTCTCCTCTATGATTATTACTACTACTACCCCCACCACCACTACTACTATACTGCCTCGACTATCAACACCACTACCACTGCACCACCGCTACTACTATTACACTGCCTCAACCACCAACCACCACCACAACCAACACCACTACCACCACCACCACTAACAATAAACACCCACCACCACCACTACACCACTAACAACACCACCAACACCACCACCACACTGTCTGCCTGCCTCGACCACTTTCCCAGACTTAACTTTCCCCACCATCACATCACCAACAAGACACAGGGGAAAACGGGACTCTGAGAATTTGGGACACAGATATATTTTATAAGCCCTCTCTCCCTCTCTCTCTCTCTCTCTCTCTCTCTCTCTCTCTCTCTCTCTCTCTCACTCTCCTCTCTTCCTCTCTTCTCTCCTCTTCTCTCTCTGTGTGTGTGTGTGTGTGTGTCTGGGGGCCATGTTGTTTATTGAGCCTACACATAGACACACACACACACACAGACACACACACACATATTCGAACTCACACACTCGCATTCACACACACACACTCACACGCATTCACACACACACAGACACACACACACACACACTCGAATTCACACACAGTCACACAA